>PVKA01000731.1:5171-179662 GCA_004027165.1 Ctenomys sociabilis
AGAACTGGGGATTGAACTCAGATCCTTGCACTTTCCAGGCAAGCACTTATTCTACTGAGTTATCTTTCCAGCCCTACAAATTAGTCTTCATTGACAATTTAAACCCTGGTCACTGTAGCCCATGTGGCCAAGACCTTTCTGAGCCACCTATGTCACCCCAAAGGCAGCTGGCTTGTGAGAGAGCACTTGGCTCCAGGACCAAACTGCACTGCTGCTGCCCACCACAGCTAGCCGGGCCTCTCCTCCTGGAACCACAGCACTCTCTCCACCTCCAAGGCCTGCCCAGTTCTCTCCAGAGGAGATTGAATTCGATCTCCCTTCTCCTTAACCCTCCTCCTGCTCAAGGATTGAGTCAGAGGACCTTACACACCCTCCACTTCTATTATGCATTTTCTTGTGGGTTTTACTCTCTGTTTTGTGGTGGAAACAGTTCCCCTTTGAGGCTTGTTTTCTTAGTTAGGCCTTCTGCCCCTTCTCTCTGTCCTCTGGCCCCTTAGCCCTTTGCTCTCTTGCATGGTGCCCCTGGCCACACTCCCTCTTTGTCTCCCCACAGCCCCGATCTCTCTGCAGTCACTTGTTCTTTTTTTTTTTTTTTTTTCTCGGAACCAGGAATTGAACTCAGGCCCTTGTGTTTGCCAGGCAAGTGCTTATTCTACTGAGCTATCTTCCCAGCTTGCTGACCCACTCTAATAATCCTTCCTTAGCCAGGAACTGCAGCCTGTTTCCCCGTCAGTAGCAACCTGTCAGGCCATTCCAGTCCTCCCACTCTGGGTCCTTTCCAGCCTCACAAACCACCCTTGTTAACAGATAAAGGGCCAATTTCAGTTCTTTAACAAATGTCAGTAGCCACTTTCCCTATCACTGACAAGACAACCTTCAGTCTGCTGTGCGGCCTGACTCTCAGTGTTGCAGGCAGCCAAGTTAGACAGAAATATTATAGGCAGTCAGACAGGACTGGGCCCTTGAAAGAGATAAAACAGAAGACAAGATACCTTACAACTGTGGGAGGGATGGATGCTCCCACCATGAGCCAGACCCAAAGACCGAAGATCAAACAAATGCTGACCTCCCTAAAGATTGGCATCTGAGATTGATCATCACCCTGAGGGAGCCAGAAGAATCATTAATACAGCTACTACTGGATGGCTACCTGATAAAGTCCTTTCTACATCATGCCAGCTTGTTACATGACTCACTTCCCCATTTGGTACTGGACTTAATTTTACCTAAGCAATGGTGCTTGTGATTCCATTGGTTGACCATAGTTTTGTCCCACCTCTTGTCCACATAAGCGAGTTCCCATTTTCTCCACCTCAGCCCACCATAAACCCCAGTTTATGGTTTTAAACTATAAAAGTCCCTGGAAAAGACAGCTTCCTTGGGGACTACCTGCTAGGGATCCCTCCTTGAACAGGAGCTTTCTTTCTCTGAATAAATATGTTCTGCTCATAACCTCCATTTGTTCTAAAATTCATTCTTTGGTTTTAGAGAACATGAACTCATCCAGGCCAGGTCAGGAGATCATTTTTCCCTATGTCATTGGTGGTCCCCTGTATCACTGGAGGTCACCCACCGGAGATCAGTTTTTCTTCCCTGTATCGCCAACACTTCTACATAGGTGAGCTCAACTAAGCCCTCCCCCCCCACCTCATAATCACTGCCATCTCTCCACCCTCCCAAACCATTGCATGCAGTGTAATCTGTCCTCCAGTGCATCACTAGGATGCCTACTTCCTCATCCATGGAACCATGTGCTAGTTACGGACCTCACACCCTGAAGGCTACCAGGTTACTCAAGAGGCCCCACCCACTCCGTGTGGCTACTTATCCAGCCCTCCAGGTCTATGAAAGTATAACTGCCCAATAGATGAGGTTCTGTCCTGGCCCTCATGTCCCATACAAGACCATAATTCCATGGGCTCCTTGCCCCTCATCTCCCACTTGCTCAGAGTGTTAATCATTCTTCGCAATGGCTCCTAATAGACAACAAAAGTCTTCCTACAATGGGGAAACAGGACAACAGGTGCCACAATTCCCAACCAGGGGCCTTTCCAGTCCCAGACAGGTGCCACCGTGGCAGGCACCTTGGACATCCAGAAGAGTCAATCAGTTACACACCATGCCCACAGCCAGTTCTGCTTACCCAGCCATGGTTCTTTCTCTTTGTGGACCTTTCAGCCATTTGGGCTCCTCACTAACAGGACCAGCATCTACACACAGTCACAACTCAGTCTAAAGTAGATATTGTGGGGGAGGGAACCAGAGGCTGCCTACTGCCATCAAAGCTCAGGCCTGAAAACATAGGACCATACAGCCAATTCCCATTTGTCAGTCAGGTGTTCCTGCTGCCACGGAGACAGGCACAGAACATCTACCTCCATGATTTACTGCTCCTGCCTCTCCCAGGGTCTTTCTAACAGTCCCAGAGACATAGCTGAGGCTATGTCTCCATCCTCACCTTGAGAACCAGAGACTCCCTGGCAGCCATGCCTCTCCACAATGGCAGAGGTTTGGTCTCCTCACTGCTGAGAAAGGCAGGCTATGCACCTTCATGGGGGGCAAACGTTGATTTTACACCAACCAGCCAGGCATTGTAGGAGACACAGCCAAAAGACTGACAGAAAAGACTTCACAAATAGCACCTGTCTACTTTTAACATCTGGGTCTGGGTTCCTGGCTTCTTGCGCTCACTGTGTATGTCTATATCCTTCTCCTGTTTGGGTCACGCCTTCTCAGACTTTCCTGATGTTATAGGGTCATGTTCAGGCAATCATCAACTGACAGATGCTGGCTCTAATCATTCTTCCACACATCCTTATTCCCTGAAATTTCCATCCCAGTTTTCTTCAAAATGCCCACACCACCCCATTTGTCAACAGGATACAGCCACAAGAAATTGCCCACATTCCTACCCCTCTCTGTATACAACACCAAGACAGAATGTCATGCCTGCCCTTGAGATAGGGGAAGAGATGCTCACAACCTGTCAGATGCCTGGTACAAATTCATGTTCTCTAAATGCAAAAAATAAATTTCAGGAAAAATGGAGGTTATGAACAGAATATACTTATTAGAAGAAAAAAGGTTCTGTCTGAGAGACAGAAGGGAACACAAGTGGGTTGCCTAGGAATCTGACTTTTCTCGAGATTTTTATAGAGCAAAAATTCACAAAGTGACATGGGTCTAAAGTGGAGAACAGAGGAATATAGAAGGTGGGCATGAGGTGGGTCAAAACTATGGTCAACCAATAAGATTACAAATAGAATTGCTCAGGTAAAATTAATTAAACTTGGATCAAATGGAGAAGTGAGTCATACATAGCAAGTAGGCACGAATATAGAACAGGAGCTTTTTCCTGTAGGGCTTTCTCAAAGTGACAGAGACTTGTTTAGGATGTCAACCATGATGTTTATCCTTAGGAGGTATGTGTGTATATCTGTTTCCTCTTTTGCCCTGAGGGCTGGCCTATGGCCCAGGTGCCTGTCTCTCTCAGGGCTACCAGGCCTCCTTCAAGGGTGCAGCCTTAACTGCCTGTAACATTTCTAACTCAGCTGCATATAACAACCTGAGAGGCTCAGCAAAATACTGCCCTCCATACACACGAAACCTCTACAGAGCCATTCCTTGGGACCATAACCCCATTCCCAAGCCCTGTATAATCTTATTCTCCAGCTGCTGACATCACTCACCATCTCAGCCTATCTGCACCCAGACAGAAAGAAATCAGTCTTTACTCACATAAAGCCTGCCTCTGGGCAGCTCTTTATGTGCTGTCAGTAACACTGCCTTCGGGATTCAACTACAATCTCACCACTTGAGACTAGAAATTGGATAATTGTACCTACTGAACAGTTTAATTGCTTAATCAGGTTAAATTCCTTTGAAAGCATTATCTTCTAGAAAACCATCTGAAGATTTAATGTGTGTATGTAAAATTAGTACTGGAGGCTATTGCATATGGTGTGCAACTCTTACTTAAGAACCTGCCTGACCATGAAATGTCATATTATTTCTGAATATGTCTTTATGCCTTATACTCTATTTTATATATAAAATACATGCAAATGTCTATATAGTTATAGTGAATGAAATAAGACATATCCTAGTACACTTTGCATTTTTTCCAACATTATGCATTAAAACAAAACCTCAGATGTCCACAGGAACTCAGGAATGTGGTGCTGGGTGAGTGATGCAAGCCCTGTGGACGCTGAGGACAAGGTCCCCAGGACCCCACTAAGACAACTGCCATGTAGGCTTTTCCTCTCGTTCTCACCCTCCCTCCCTGGCATATTTGTAAAATACAGCTTCCCCCAAGTTGAACCACTGGAGTCTAATTATAGGGGTTATAGTATGTTTTAAATTAAATCTTGCTAAGTATTTTGGATTAAAACGCTGATGTAATTTACAAATAATTCACAGATAAGTGTTTCCATTTCCTTGCCACTCCCACAGAAGGAGCTATATTTCTGTACTTTCAGCAACCAGCTGGGTGAAAATATGGTACCTTAACTGGCATTTTTAATAAGCTAAAATCTTTTCAAATGTTTATGTGCATGTCCTCAATTTTTAGCATTTCTTGATCATATCTTATGAACCTGCCCAACCATGAAATGTCATACTAAATGTCTTTATGCTTTATGTTCTATTTTATAAATATACACGAAAATATCTACATATACTCTGTTGTAGTGATTCAAATAAGACACTGATATCCAAGTATACTCTGCATTTTTCCCATTACTTATTAAAACAAAACCTCAGATGTGTAGTTGCCAATTTTCCCTACAGTTAAGGAATACTTTCTAAATGTTGGCCATATTGTTTTTTCCTAGCTTATAAATTGTCTGTTTTCCTATGTAAATTTCATGTCAGAATAACTTTTGTGAATATGTAGGTCCTTTAAGATGATGTCCTCCACATTTTCAACAAGCTACTGTTTCTTTTGTCAGGATTTAAATATTCCAGCATTCTGCAACCATAGGGAGTTATTCAAAGAAATTGTCGATCATATCCATTTTTTTTGGTCTTTTTTTGAGACAGGGTCTCACTATGCAGTTCAGGCTGGCCTTACGCTCGCTTGGTAGCTCAGGCTGGTCTCGAACTCACAATCCTCCTGCCTTAGCCCCGAGTGCTGGAATTATGGGCATGCACCACCATGCCCAGCATTAAATATTCAATTTTTAAATAAATTTTAAATACATTTAAATAAAATGTAACGAAAGGGCCTATTTTGTTTTTGTGTATATTTATAACCAATCATTGGTAATTTCACATACTAAACTCATTTCAACGTATGCTGCATTTCTGCCTATTCTGGAGCAGAGCCGCTACTGCATGGTGGCAGAGTGCATGCTTTGCACAGGGAAGTCCTCCTCCAGCCCCTAGCACTGCCACGACAGTGGCCAGCCTGCGGTCGAGTTTGCACTGGGCTTCTATTTACAGTAATAATGATATAGTGGAGGTGCTACCCTCAGGCCTCCTCAAAAATGGCTTGGGCTGTTTTCTGACCCATTGTTATAGGAGTTTCAAAATCACTTGTTAATTTCCAAAAATTAGAAATGGCTAAAGTTTAACAATATTAACTTCTACCACTTTGGAAGGTGGATCTTATTTTGTATTTGAGATAGGTTTTAGGTTCTCTCCTAAGACACTGCATTTTTCTTCAGTTAGGTCCCAGAACTTTTTCTTTTTTTTTGTTGTACCAGATATTAAACTCAGGGCCCTGCACTTACCAGGCAAGCGCTTATTCTACTGAGCTACCACCCCGGCTATGAACTTTCTTGAAGTTTTTAATTCTTATACATTTTGTACTTTTTCTTTGCTTTTACAAATTACATTTTTGTTTATTTATAATGCATTATGGTCAGTAAAGTAAAACATTTCCATTAAACTTTAATTTTAGAATTGTCTTAAATTTACAGAAAAAAAATACAGAGACTGTATTACAGAAAGCGAAGCTGGCTTTAAACCTTCCAGGCAGTTGGGGTGGCACTGACAAGCATCAGCACAGAAGCTACAGTGCTACTGTGGGCAGAGCACATTTGTTGAAGGCCAGACCTCAAGACAAAAGATAAAATGAGCACACTCACAGACTCCCCTCGGGATGGGCAGTAGTGACTGAAATTTTAAATAGGCACCCTTCACCTCATGTGGGAAACCAAAACCCCCCTTCCTAGGAAAGTCCACTTAGTCCCTGCACACGTTATGTGACTTAATTCCCCATTTGACCCATTTAATCAATATTACCTAGCCAACTATTGGTTGACCACCTCATGACTTCCCATCAGAACCATGTTACCTAAGCAACTATACTTGTAACCTTATTAGATGTAGTTTTACTTCAAGCCCACCTTGGGATATTCTGTTGGATTGATGTTATCTAAGCAACTATACATATGACCTTACTGATTATAGCACTTTCCCACCTTAGGTCCACCTCACCCCCTGGTTTTGTTCATAACCCTCTCTTGAGAAGCAGGGTCTCTGGCAACTCACTCCAGACCTCTTCTTTTAGAAGCCTTCTTTTCTTCTTTCCTCAGTAAATATTTTCTGCTCTTAACCTCTGTTTCTAGGATTCATTCTTTGATTTTAGAGAAAATGAAATCAGCATATTGGACATCTAACAGGCTAGCAGGTTTGGAATTATATTTCTCCTATTATTTGGATCATTAATTTCCCTTATGTTATTTTCCATATCATCATTATATGATGCACATTTCCTATATTCCCGACAATCTTTCTCCTTATTGCCTAGTATTTACATTAATTAATGAGGTACTTTTGCCATAATGAATCCATTCATACCATTCATTACAATTTTAAATTTTGTGCATGAAATTCATGTTACCTAGAATAATTCAAGAAACATGAATTTGAAAATAAAGTTTATTATATTCCATTGGTGTGGGAATACAGAAATGGAATGCTAGGCATAAAAAGATTAATACATTATTTACACATTTTTATGGCTCTTACCTTTCCTTTTCCCCTTACATGTGTATTCTTTAAGGAAAATATCTTTTTCATCCACACTGGGGATTGAATCCAGGGCCTTGTGCATGCTAGGTGCTATCACTGAATGCCACTCCGAGCCCTAGAGAAAATCCTTCTCAGATGTTTCAAGACCAAGCATTTGGAAAGCTGCCCTTCTTATACATCTATGACATTGGTAGTTAGGGCTTACCATTCCAGGGAACCATGCCCACTGAGCTTTCTGTTTCTTGATCAACTCAACCAGTATGGGGGAAGTTGTCCACTTCCCTGTGGAGAAGGGAAATGAAGGCAACCTCTAACACATATTGGGGTACATACACAGGCAATTGGCTTAGACTTCTTCAATACATTGTATTCTAAATATTTATTTGAGGAAATGTCTGATTCAGTTGCTCCAAAAATGTTTGAAAGATACTTGAATTAGGTAATTAATAAGTCAATTTATGACTCATTTACTAAATACCCAAACCTAGGATGATTGGGAGATATATGTGATATTGTTCCTTTCCCTAGGCCAGCTTGGCCTAGAGAATCTTTTTCAGTAGACTTGCTCCTGGCAATCTGAAAGGTAGAATGTTCCAGGTACCATTTCTATCAATAAATAAACTTTTAACTGCCACACTTGGCTTATTTATCAGAAATGACATTTGTAAGCATGTCAACCAGTGCTTGGCGGATTTGTGTTAATGGTTTCCAATTCAAAAAGGTTTCAAATGGTCACTTTTTAAATCCCCTAATTGCAATAACTGTTGTGTTAGAAATCTGGGAAGGATCTTGAGTTCCCACTTTTTGGCTATGCAATACAGCACAAGCACTTTGGTTTAAAAACTTCAACTTTAACATATTTTAACTTTTCAAATTTGAAGTTATTTTGTGTTTAGAAAATCAAGTGTTCAACATGACCCCAATTCATCCAGCTCAATCAACCATGGTCTAGCAGTGGTGAGAGCACACAGACATCTAATTTTGCACTTCAATGTTCACATGCACAGATTCCTTGGCTCCATCAATTTATAAAGAATTTCACTGTGAATTACACTATTTCCACATTATATATTTATTATTATTTACACATTATCCACTGCTGGGATAGTAGAGAATTACCTTCACTATTCTTTGATAAGGTAACACAGATAAAGATAACACAAGCCCATAAACACAGGCTCTAAATATAACATTGCTTACAATATAAAGAAATTCATTGATTTAATAAAAGGGGTTGGCCCTACTCCACACCCACGTCTATCCTGGTGCCTGGGATAGAAGGAAAGACAAAAGCCATGTCTTGCACACCCGGATTAGAACTTAATGAAGAAATAAGTGAAAATATTTAGGTCCTGAATAAACCTAAGTATTTGTCTTGAATTTTAAAAACTAAGAACATCCAATGAATTACTAAACATTAGACTTTATTTGAACATCATCAATTTTTCCATCATCTCTTTTCTCTTCCTGGGGTCAAAGCAGTGTTCCACATTGTCTTCAGATATCATCTCCTGCGGCTCCTCTGATTCACAATAACTTCTCAGTATTTACTTATTTGTCAAGAGCTTAATAATTCTGAGGAAGAATGTCTTCCACATGGGTGTGCCTGAAGCCGTTCTCATGATTACACTGGATTTATGGAAGAGGTGTTGAGGAGGTAAAGCACTCATTGTGTTACACAGAAAGCAAGACAGTGAAGCGTCAGGGTGGTAGGATCATCCCAGTTACAACAGGGTGCTACTTTTCTTGGCTGTACAGTTGTGTCAGTTTTCCAAACTCAGTATTTAATGTGGACTATTCATTAGTACAAATATAAAGCCTACTCCTCAAATAAGAGTAACTAACATTTCTAATTACTAACTAGAATATTTCCCTAAAGAATTGTCTTTTCTACTCATTTTACATAAGTGAAATTTATTATTTACATAAACAAACTCATGTACACGTTTTATACTTAGTATCATAATTCATATACCCAATACCTAATTTCTTATTTTATTGCTCAAATTATTCCATGTTTGATCACTAGGGGCTAGTTTATTACTTTACATGTGTTTCACCATCAGGTCGTTTCTTGTAACATAATAATCCTAAGCAGTAGCTCAACCACTTTGACCTTTAATACCTACACTAAGGCATTTCTCCCTTATTTATACTGAAATATATTATTTTCAGTTATCACATGCCATAAAACCACTGCCTCTTTTGAGGCTGATGGAAAGTATAGTCCGCTGGGTCAAAGGCGTTTGAAAGCCCGGTTGTCAACCTGTTAGCCTTAGTCTTGGCCAGGTTATTTGCTGTACTATAATAATTGAGTTTTCAAAATAAAATACATAGTTCACTTTCTTGAATATGAGGAAAGTAAAACTTTAGCTGGATGCCAAAATAGTAATCAGGAGGGTTGTATTACTAATTGGGATCAGAGGGAGTATTTATATACTGATACTCCTCCTACGGCTGATATTATTTATGGAACTTACTGTTCTCTGCTTTGTACATTTGTCTTGCTAATGCCACTGTTAACATTTTCCTAATATCTCATCATACCAACTTGTCAAGAAAAGGTCACCAGATTATGGTATGCTGTCTACTTAGCCATACCCCAAATGACCATTCCCATTACTAGAAACCTTGATTTTTTCACCCATGAAGCCAAGACAGCATCCTTCCAAGATAGTGGGTCTTCAAGTACAAAGACCAAAGTGAATTGTGTTTAGATAGTTTATTTTAAAAGTAACTCATAACACAATGTAAATATACATTAAAGATTCTGTGGCCATCTGGATTAGGAATACCATGAAATTATTTACATGTTGGCATATGAATGTGTGTATACACACACACAAAGTGCAGATAAATACAGAAACACTACAAAATAAACAAAAAATTCAATATAATTTACTGACAACAATTATATTTATTAATTTGTCATGCTAATAGTTGCAAAGAAGCTCCTGGTACTGAAATATCTCTAAATATATATAACTTTTATATAAACTGTAGTACCTTAAATTTTAACAGTATATAAATAGGATTCTAAATTAAAAACTAAGGTATCTTCCCTGCCAAGCTCCCTATCTATGAAGATTTCAGCTCAAAGTTCACAAAAGACTCTTGAAGTTCCAGCCTTCAATAATGTTGTAGTATCTTGAGTTTAAACAATAAATCATGTAAATAAAGGCAGTACTCTCAGATCAGTTCTAGTAGGCGTCATTCTTTGCACAAAGATGGCTGTGAGATCTGTGACACACTTCCATGGGAAGAACTATGCACACTTTTCATCTACGAGATAGCACGACAGGGCGCTGTCAACTCTTGAAGGACACCCATAACCCTTTATAACAAGTGGTGGAAGCATCTATGTTGGAACAGCTGAAAATGGCCTCTTTGGTGGCTCTTCAGGAAGCACAAAAACTCCATATAACACCAAGAAATATTCACCCTTGACTGTGCCCTCTGTCCTATGGGTCAGGAGGTAGCGGGATGACCTGTTGGGTTCTGTGATCCATAAAAACACTCTAGGTTACACAGATCTGTTTTCTGCCAATGGCATCTTGTTTTCTTATTTTTAAAAATCATTTATTTGTTCATTTATTATACAGGGTCTCACTATACAGCTTGGACACATAATGATCCTCCTGCTTCAACCTCCCCAGCGCTGGGATTACAGGTGTGTGCCACCATGCCTGGTTTCAGTGGTTGGCACAGCGCACTGGATTTTGGGGCTGGCATGGAATGCAGTACTAGGGATTGAGCCCAGGTCCTTGCACTTGATAGGCATGCATTTAGATTGCCAAGTATCCCTCTAGCCCCAACAACATCTTGTAACTGTTGTGGAAATTTCTATGTAAAATAATTGATCTGGGTTGCTCTAAAGTTACCTAAAATCTTAATCACAGATTAAATCATGCAAAAAGTCTGCATCATGCATAAGCCTGTTTTCCCAAAATTATTACTGATAGAAGCTGTACCTGAAACAGAAAGATGGGAATGGGGTGGATTCAGTCAGTGTGTTTGGAACACTGAGATTAGCTGACACATGCCTATTAGCAAGTCTGAACCCACAGGAGACTGCCTGGAAATAAACAGACCGTCAGGAAAGGCAGAACCATCTAAAAATAGTTTTTATTTTAGAAGGTAACAAAGGCAAGGGGAGAAAAGTTTCATAGCAATTTCTATCATAAGGGACTATTCTCTTTGGGTCAAAAGGAAAATAACTCCTGACAAGAGTAAAGCCTTTGCTTTTTATCTTTGCCAGGAGACAGGAGCGCAGAATGCTACCCAGTAATGTGAGGTCACAGTAAGAGCTGCAAGTTAGAAATGTACTGTGAAAACAAAGGACAAAACCTGTTCCTACTCTGGCCTGCCTTTGACTTCTATGAACATGTCAGATTAGGTTCTAAGTGGTCACAGAGGGGCCAGGGACTTAGCTCAATGGCACAGCACTTGCCTGGCAAGTGTAAGGTCCTGAGTTCAGTTCCTGGTTACCCTCCCCCAACAAAGCAAAGCAAAGAAACTAAATACTAACTGATATGCCTTCAATACAGCCTGAGAATCCCCAATCCCAAAATTCAAAATTTAAAACTTTTGACAAGCACATCATACCACAATTGGAAAGTTCCATTCATGTAACTCAGTTTTATCTACTAAATTAGTAAACTGTAAAAAATTTGCTCAGGCTTTGTGTATAGGTACATATGAAACAAATGGATGCCCTGTTTCAACTGGATCCCATCTGCATGGTACCTTATGTATATGACATCATTCTAAAATCTGAAAAACTCCAAAATCCAAGCTTGTGGTGTTGTTCTTTCAGGAATGGACTCTCCTGTTTAGTGAGGAAGGTGTCTAAGGTGGCCTTGGGGGACACTTCTAAGTGAGTGTCAGTGTCAACAGCAGCCTTTTTGACACTAAGATGTGAAGAATGAGACTGGGAGTGAGGTTGGGAAGGCTTCACCTTCACAGGATTACATTGATTATGAGATTTGTTTTCTTCTTAATAATAGTTTTGGAAGGCATATGGAACATCAACTATAGAAGAATACTCAGGTATCTTTATTTTTTCTATTTGAGAACCTGGAAAGTTTAGGAAAGCAGAAAACTGAAGGTCGATTTTTTTTTTTCTCCACCATCCCTCACAAAGCCACCAAAGGAGCCATTGCTGAGCATTTTGGTTATATTCATGGAGATTGTATAGTACAGAGAAGCAATGCCCCAAATGTGCAAGGCCATCCCCATCAGACAAGGGGAAGTGACACCTCTTCATATTTCACAGACAGTACAGGAATACAAGGATTATTTTACATTTTGAATACTCACACATCACAAAACATCCTGCAATTGAATGCCTAGATTCTGTAGCTAACCTTGGTGAAGTAACAGCAGAAAAGTCACCTGTGAAATATGTAAATGTTCTGCATGGGGGGATATGTGCATGGAGCACAGATAATTAATGTAAGACCCTCAGCCTCAGCCTCATGTTGACTCCACTGTAGGCAGTGATTTAGGGGCACATGATGCATGTTTCAGAGGCATGAATGTGGCAATTCTGACATGGCTTCCCATGGGACCTGCCAGGGGACACTTCCGTTACTGCAATTCGATTCAGTTTTGAGTGTGATTGTCTTCTGTGATCAACATTACCTCCTTTGTGTAACTGATGTTCCACCACGGAATGCATTTCAGAGTACACGTGTTGGTTCTTTTGGTACTCATACATGACTTCCTGTACGAAATGCACTCAAAGGGGCAAACAGCTTTAGTCTGTGTGCAGTAGAAGGCCATGACTTGCTTATACAATCAATATGAAGAAAGGAAACTATCCTCACAAATCTGTAAGATTAAAACTTCTGACAAAAGCACAATGAAAGCTGGGACACAGCTCAGTGGCAGAGCCCTTGCTCAATGTGCAAGAGGCCCTGGTACGATCCCCAGCACCACAAACAAAACAAAAACTTCAAACAAAATCACAACATGAACCAGCATGTTTGTATCTTGTGTCTAGGAAGGGACAGGGAAGGTCACAGGACACACCTCACCATTGGAAGGGAGAGTGGGCTTCACAGCCATATCCTGCACAGTGACTATGGTCATACTCCTCACTGACCACCAGTGGAATGAGCTGACAGACCATTCACAGCCAGGGGCACTCTTGTCTGCATTAAAATCAAATGAAGGTTGAGATTTCTTTATGCAGCCAGTAAAGTAGATAGTAAATCTCTTTTTGAATCAAGTTATTCTCTGAAAGAAAACCAAATCTGCTTCAATTAGTAGAATGCCAAGTAACATGCAGGGTGCTTACACTGAGGGCGCCACACGGAGTAGGGGCTGGTGTGTGAGAAGGTTGCCCTCCGCTCCACCAGAGGGCAGTCAGAGTGCTAGCTGCGCTCTTAGCACTGCTCCACCGAGCAGCTCCAGCACTGTCTCATGGTGTGCAGAGATCAACTGCAGGCAGAAAATGTAAAAGAAGCATTTTTCCCGATCATTCAGGATATTTTCATATTCGGCGTACTTTTTACTCATTTATTTCAACTCACTGACATTTGTTTCCGGTTGTGATTGTCTACTGTTAACTCTACTTGGTAATTCTAATCCATTAATTTTATTTTTAAAAGCATAAATGTTCTCAGACATAGTTCTATGTATGCATTAATGTACTATTACTAGAAATATTAACTTACAGTAGAAGTACAGATTATAGATTTAATATGTAGAAAGTTTTACACAGTAAATACCTGAGTGTCTATAAAGTGGGCAAAATCTCTGATGGCACCTTGGCCAAATAGGAAAGGGCTGTGACAGGCAACTGGCAGGCAACCAGCTTTCTGGAATCTTAGAGAGAAGACTCTTTGCCACATATAGATATTAGACATAATATATTAGAATTATTGAAATAGAAATAACATAAAATGGTTAATGCCTAACCAGTTGGTGATTTATATATATATATATATATATATATATATATATATATATATATATATATATATATATATATAGACTGATAAACAGAAATGAGTAGTAAATCCCTATTTCTATGCACTATAAATTCAGGAAAATTCTGAGTAGAGGTCATAAACCAAGTGACCTAAAGGAACTCACAGCCAGACTATTCCTGCTACAGACGACACAATTTCAAACTTTGTGGCTCAATGTGATTTAAGATTCCTATATGTTTGTGTTTATTTTCTGTTTTAATTAAGCATATAGCTTAGAAGCACAGCTCTTATCGGTAGAAGAATATCTCAATGGCTGAACTAGATATTATTAAAATATTCTGGCTGAACTAGATATTATTAAAATATTCTGACATAATACAGTGTTACAAGTAGAATTTAAGTGGTTTGCCTTCATACTGTACTTTCGTAATCTTCCCACTAGAGTACTGACAGTGTTGTGATATCACCACCATTCTACCAGAAGATACAGGCATGTGATTTATAAGTGCTCACAGCTTTACACCACAGTGATGAAAACAGTCTATAAATTCTCTAAAGCCAGAGTCAGCAAACTGAATCCACAAGTGAAATCTAGTTCATTGCAAAAATATTTCCCATTAGGCCTTTATAGGAATAGTTTGCTGATCCCTGTTCAAACCCTGTGGAAGTTGCCTGGAATTATGGATAGACTCTTTCTAGTGGAATCAGTGTATGACTTAGTTTGGCTTTTTTTACAGACATCATATACACTATTGCTTTTGGATATTATCATCCACTTGGAAAAGAAATAAAAATAAAATCATGTTAAGAGGAAGACTTATTTCCTTGAAATGTTCAGAACCAACAAAACAATTATACAAAAGCAGTATATTTTTAAGAAAAAAAATAAATGAACAATTTATATTATAGCTATGAGTAACGATTTCGGAATTCCTCAGAGAATGCCAGGCAGTAAGAGATACATTTCAAAATACATATTGCAGATTTCTGGTTTTCAAACTGTTCGGTTATAGTATTTAGCACAGTATTTAAGATTTTTCAGTTTCTAAGGAAGAGACATTGTAGAAAATTACAGTACTTATTACCAAAAAGAAAAAAAAAGGCCAAAAAAAAGAAGGAACAGCATTTAAACATTTTTCCTTTTTCCATTAGTAGGGAACTACGCAGTCTGCTGGTGAAGAACTTGATAGAAATGGGCTATTTTCAATTAGTGGGTGGATCCCTATATCTGTGTCAGATAAAAGCATAGCACTTATTATTTGTTACCATGGATACCATGAAGATACTGCCATCCACTAAGTAATATTAGAGGAAGACAACATAATTTTCTGGAACTAGTCCTGTTTTGCCTTCATAAGTTGCCTTTAACCATCCTGGTTCCACTGATGGGTACACTGGAAAACAAATTCAATCAACATTTGCTTCAAATAATTATATAACCCACACAAATGGTTAAAATATGTACCAAACTCTACCCATACAGTCACACTATCAGAACCATACCAGTGCTACAGCCCCTTTCCCATTAAAGATAGAATATTGTTTGCTTTTGTATCATCAACTTGTGTGCTTGTATGTGTAGGTGTGTTAGTGTGTGTGTCTTGCTTTCATATACAGAAAATTCCAGAACCCTGTGTACACGTTTCCTGCAGGGAAGAACCCAGTATCTGAGAGGACTTGTGTGCTCATGCATGTAGGTTTCGCAGAGGCGGCCTCTAGATTACAATCTGATGTCCACAGTTTCTATTTTAGACCACTCCCCACAGCACTCTTTCATCCTTCCCATGCTGCACTCACATGGGTGTACTTACCATTAGAAAATATTGCCCCCTGGGGAAAGGACAGCTCATGGCTGTGCTCTGCTTTACAGGAGTACATGGCTTTGGCTTGTCTGAAAGAGCAAGATAATCCATAAAAATCACAACACTCAACTTGGGTACATCTATACTAAAGCTTTTCCTAAAGAATGCTATTATTATCAACTAGAATGCAACATACATAAAGTGCACCTGTGAGTTGACATCAATGCATTTTCTACCCACTGAACTCAGCTGTATAACCAGCTGGGGAAACCGAACATGTCTGGTTCACTGAAAAGTCTTGCATTTCCAAGCAATGCTTCTAAGGGAACCACTTTGCTTATAGTCAACAGCAGACTGGTATGAAGGATTGCTATGACTTGTTAGGAAGCTGCTGAACAGGTTGTCTTAAAAGCAAAAACCAAGGTTCACAGTGATCCTAAAACTTGTTTTGTTTTTTCCACTTCATTTTTTAGACTACCTGAGCTGAGATTTAAAAATTAGAAGGCCTACAAAATAAGGTAGACATGCTGAGTAGTCAGTAACTAACAGAGATGAACATCAAGAACAGCAGCTGCACAACTGATGGTAGCTGGCAGCCAGCCTCAGGTCAGGGTCATGGCAGGGATGGACGGGGCCCCTAGAGAAACCCACTGGCACAAGGGGGCCAGTGTGCATGTCCTGCTAGCTGTGGCCAAGTGCGAATCCAAGCACAATGCAGTCACAGTCTTGTTTTTAAGGAAAAGCCAGAACTTTTAGTTTCCTATGAGATCTGATTCTAAAATATTTGAGGCAACGCTAAAAAGTCCTCAGAGGCTGCTGCTCCAGGCACCAGGTAAGTGCTGTCCCCTGCAAGATCTGTGTCCTCATAGGATGGGTGCCTTTCCTGACTCCCCATTTAGCCCTCCACAAGCAGGCTCCAGGCCCATTCCCTTCTGATGTAGCTGACTGAGATACTCTCCCAGCAGCAGAAGTTTCTAGACCTCTCTTCTGTTCATATATGATCTACTATCTGCAGGGCAATCACAGAGCAGTTTGAAGCAGTGCTTCAGCTCATCTCAAGTCAGCTATACACCAGTACCCTGCCCCTGATCACCCCACTCACACTTGCCCTCTTCTTTCTCTACAAGGTCAGGCTCACTGAGCACAGCTCTGCCATCTCCATAGAATGATTTTCTTTGGACTTTTATACACCTAAGCACTTAAATTCACCAGGAATTCCATGAGCTTTGCTGGAGGTTCAGGTCTTCCCTGACCATACACTCAAATACCTGCCCAGACAACCACTGTGTTCTCCCTCTTCATATCTATGTGGCGTTAACATTTGGTATTCTGTTTTTTTTTTGTTGTTGTTCTTTGAGATAGGGTCTCATGTGGTTCAGGCTGGCCTGAGCTCACTTTGTAGTCCAGGCTGGTCTTGTAGCCATAAACCACAACGCCCAGCATGATTCTTAATATTTCATGCATGAATGTTCTCCTTTTGGTATTTTATGCCCTGGTGATGGTAGGAAGAAGAAAACAATAATTATATCACCAAAAATATTACACGTGTTTAAAACACAAAGCATAAAATGCAGTCCTGGTGCAGTTACTTGTGCCTGAGACTAGGTAGTTTCTTCCTGACGAACTCTGCACCTGTAGGGTTAACTCAGAAGAAGCCTGGAGCATGTAAGTAGGTGCTGCACATGCTGACAGGGCATTTCCTCTCTTGGTGCTAATGCTTCTCCTTTTCCTTCCCTTTGTTTGCTAAGGAGGATGTGAGAAGAGCATGGTCACCTGCTGCCGCTCTCCTCAGAAGGTTCTAATAGCCCTGTGGAAAGGGCTTTGAAAACCTCTTCTTGCAGCTGCTGACATGCACAGTCCCAAAAGGCATTTCTTGCCTTATCATTGGGAAAATGGTCTGCCCCTGCCTCCTTGGTGATTCTAAACATCTGATAACATTACAGATGTTTAGAGTCCATTTACAAATGTATGATAATATAATTGTGCATAATTTACCAATCTCATTTAAACATACATAAATAAAAATTCACCAAAATCAAAATGTTTCCTAGGGCTGTTTAACAAAATCAATCAATCGATCAATCAATCAATCTCTCTCATGTTCTCTTTGAACATTCAGTTAAACTTCTGAAGGGAATAAGTGCACGCTAGTAGAAAGATGCCTGAGCAGAACTACATACAAAATAAAAAAATAATGTAAGCATTCATGAGCATAGGACTTAATAAATTAGAATACACTCTTCATTTATTACACAGCAACTATAAAGAGTACTATTAAAGAATGAACACATACCATGAAGTGATGTTAGCATGAAAGGCAAAAATTGTACACACTGGCCCTTAGGAAACTACATACTGCATGAGCTTAAAATTAGTCACATGTTCTTCTTTTAAGTGGTTTTTTTTCTTTTTTTTTCTTTTTCAATGAACACTAGTTTCATCTGGCTTGTGCATCTGCCTGAGTGTTGGTGTCTCAATGTTAAAAAACTATGTGAGACTGTAGAGCAAAAGCTGCGTATGTGTAACACAGGCAAACGGTCTCCATTGAAAACGAAGTGAAAAAGTGAGCAACAAACTGTTTTAAGTAAAAAACATGTATTTTATGACTTTGTGGAGAATCTATGCTGTGGCAGGAACCACATGTAACCCACACCCTCACGGCTCCTTCTCCGCAAGCTTACCACCAAGTAATTCTCAGATATGGGCAGAGAAACCTCAGGGAGAAAGAGGGGCGGGTGGGAGTCTGGGACATCATTGTTCGCACAATAGCAGAAGACATGTGAGAGCTTATTTATTTTGGATTATATCAGATATTCAAAATATGTGTAAAAATGCAAAACAATACAACGTTTTATTTTGAAAATATCTTTA
The DNA here is from genome assembly GCA_004027165.1 of Ctenomys sociabilis. Lineage (NCBI taxonomy): Eukaryota > Metazoa > Chordata > Mammalia > Rodentia > Ctenomyidae > Ctenomys > Ctenomys sociabilis. Next base: position 23,764 of record PVKA01000731.1, read on the forward strand.
AAAATTATGGTATCTGTATTAATGGAAAAGCGTTTGATTTTAATGAAAGATTTTACATTTTTCTCAGTTTAAAGATTTAAAAATGTCTTAGTTTAAATTTGAAAGATAGTAAATACGAATAGATATGACCCACATTAACAAAAGCTCTTTAGGGGTCCTTAATGATTTCAATTTATGAAGATGTTCCAAGACAGTTGGAGAACCACTGTCCCAGAGGAGACTGACTGGCTCGGCAACAAAATTTAATAGTAATTAGCTTCATGAAGGTGATGAAATTAGAAAGTTTTTAGTTACTTCTTTTGTCTATTAGGATTTGCCACATTTTCTACAAGAAAACAAAATTAAATCACTTTTTAAAATCATGATTTATGTCTTCTGCATATGTATAATGGTGTTTGCTGTATCTTATGTGTGTCTTCCATGTGTCATGTGATTTACCACAACTTACAGCCTTCATAAAATTCAGATTCACTGGTGAAGACCTTCTTGAGCTTTACTGTTTTCCTTTATAATTAAAATAATTAAAATAAAAATATTGGTCTTCTAGAGTATGGCAATTGAAATTTTTGATGGTTGTAAGAAGACAGGCATTTCAATCTCTTAATGCTCAAATGATTTATTCTTAATACAACAGTCAGGGATATCTGTATAGTCTTTCTATATTACAGGACTTTAAAAAGAAGCTCCTTGACCTTCCTAGAGCTCGACTGAGCCCTGGCTGCCTGTCTCCTTCAGAGGACTTCTCATGTACCTGGTAGGCCCTGCTCTGTTCCCCTCACCCTCCTGGAGCTTGGTGGACTCTGGCCACCTGTCCTTGCCCAGAAGCAGCTGCAGGGACCTGAAACCAGATGCCCTGGAAGACTGCCTTAAAGATCTGCAAAACCTTAGTTAGCCCTATGCTGCAGCCACCCACCATCCAGAGAGCCTTGAAGAGCTTCAGGCTGCAATCACCATTATGGAATTGTCTTGAGCTGCAGCTCACTACCCCACAGGGGGAAGCCACACCAAACCCACACAGCTGTGGACCTTGGTGAGCCTACCCCCTCCCACTTGCTCACCCAAGCCCCCCACCTGAACTCCCCTGCCTCCCTACCATTTCTGTATAGTCAGGGAGAACACTGGGAATTTCAAAAATGACAAAAGCAAGGAACAAAAGGCAATCTCAGACCTCTAGATCTAGAACTTGAAGTCACATGCCTGAGATGTCTGAGACGACAGCAACTGAAAGAAGTAAAGAAACAACTCCATCAGGCTATGGAGGAAATCAGATGAGAAATAATCTCTCAGGTAAAAAAGAAAACAACAACGATCACGAAAGAATTGTTCAATATATCTATAGAAGACATAGATTAAAAAATAGAGAATAGAAAAATGATGAAAACATTGGATGTTTACAGGAAAGAACTAGAATGCATGAAATAGATTCAAACAGATACTCAGGATATTAAGAATTCCAGCAAAAGCTGACAAAACAGCCTGAATGAAACAGAAGATAGAATTTCAGACCTTGAAGATAGCATTGCAGCTAGTGAACATGAAAGACTCTCTTAAAAATAACAAGGAACCAGGAAATTACAGCTGCAAGGTGATGCAAAGAAAAATAACATAAGACTAATAGGTATCAACAAAACAGCTGGCGTTAACACAAATGACACAAACAGGAGCTCCTCTCCCACTGGGCACAAAGGGTCAAAATGGTGGTGGTGCTAAGGGATGTGGGAATTGTTCTCTACATTCATTATACTGGTGACCTTAGAGATACTTGGCTCTTGAAGGTGTTTTGTAGGCTAAAGAAAAGCAATAGTAAATAACCAGTGCCTGCCTATTAAAGGCTACATGAGGTGCAGATAGGCACTATTCTACATCCCATTGGTTCTTGTGTATGTGGGGACACAAGAATCATTTGGGGAGGTTGGCCAAAATGCATATTATTCTAGGTCTCAGTCTCAGATTTCTTGGTCTGTGGAAAAATTTCTATTTTAACCAAATTTGGAGAATGACTCTTCCTGCTCCAGTTAACCTACTCTTAATGATTTCCAAGAATGGGTTAACAATAGCATCCTCTCCTCATTGTCTTGATGTTTTTGCAGCTTCTATGACTGCTAGCCATGTCTTCTCTTGACTATTCCTTACCTTCTTCTTTGACTGATCCTGGTCTCTACATAAAACCACTCCCTGAAGACCAGTGCTCAGTTATCTCTTTTTTTCCCAGTAAGCCCTACTATGAGGCACCACTTACATTCACCTATGCAGAGATATTCACCTATGCAAAATATCTGCTGCAGAGATATTTTTCAAGGGGTATCAAAATCTAAGTATTCTTTCTTTCAGGCCACACATTCCTAATTGCAATTCACTTGTCTCTTAGACTCCTTAAACTGTATGGCTAACAGTTTGCATTCCTCCTGTGCACACACATGTGCAATCAGAAGCTCAGCCACCATTCATTCTCAGGGACTGGCAGTAGTCTTCTCCTGCCTCTTACAATATCAGAGGAACTGCCCACTCCCGAAGTGATCTCTAAAAAATTCCTATGGCTTTTTGTGCTTTTGCTGCTTTTCTAATTAAGTCCTTCCAAATTTTACCAATTCCATTCTAAGTGGCTAACTATTCCAGGACACCTGGATGATCCACTCAGGAGCTTCCCTGAGGAGAATACCTGTCTGGGCAGCATCCCACAAAGCCTGCAGTGGCTTCCAGAGGTCCTGCATTTTTGCTGCTCACATCACTGATTAAAACTACCACGTGGTCTTCTTCCCAAATACCACGTCTGCTGCTCTGTCATCCTTCAAGATCCAACTCAAGAGTAACATTGAATCCCTAGACTGAACACAAGGTAGGCACTGTAAGAGATTAACAAGGGACATGTCCTCAACTAGTGTTATTTGGTTTTATTTAACAGCACTGAAGAATATTATGTGACTACTGTGTATCTGCATTTAAATATCATTAATACATTAAGCAGAGGCCTGACTATCTTTAATAAACAGCTTCAAAGTAGTAACATTATTAGTCATTACTATAGCAACCACATACAGAGCACCTATCATGTATTTCTTTTTTTTCTTTCTTTCTTTTGCAGTACTAGGGATCAAACTTGGAACTTTGAGCTTGCCAGGTAGGTACTTACGTTGCTTGTGCATGTTCAACTATTTGGTAAGCAGAATAATGCCCAATATACAGGTGAATGGATATCAAGTTTATGCTGATACAATTAAAAGTTGATTTAGAAAATATAGAATGTATAAGCATATAAAATGCATAAAATGACTGTTGAACATCTGAATATCTATTATATGACAGCTTTCTAATTTGCTTTCTTAACAGCTTATTTCCTTGAGACTCTGTAGGCTGCCTTTTCTGACTATAGCACAGCTGGGGTTCTCTGTGTGGGCACCCTGCCTAGATTCAGCCAGGCTGAGTTGTTCAGGAAAAACATACATCTGTACTGAAAATGTTTCCTAAAGAAATACACAATAGGGGGTCAGGGATACAGCTCAGTGGCATAAGCACCTGCCTGAAAAACTTTCCTAAGAAAAACAGCTACAACTATTTACACAGCGTTTATATTAGGAATTACACATAATTTAGAGATGATTAAATAGGTAGGAGGGTGTAGTAGGTGATATGCAATTGGTATGCCATTTTTATAGAAGTGAATTTAACGTGCTGATTTTTGTATCTTGGGGAGAGCTTGTTTTAGAAACAATCTCCATGAATACCAAGAGAGGACTGTTCTTGAGTTTTTATCTATAGATGCTAGCAACGATGGCAAACAAGCTACATCTTGACTGTTGGCCCTGAAAATCGAAAGCTTCCTAGTAAAAGGGCTCCACCTAGTGGAGCACTCTGCCACATGGTGGTGACCAACGTTGAATCCTGGTGACCACAATTCTAGAACAATGAGGTCTGCTCTAATACAACTTGGGCTCCATTTCATCATACACTGATGAAAAGAAGGAAGAGAACAAGGCTGTGGATGGTGACCAGAGGCGTATGAGGGTGCATTAGGACTGTCTACACCACAAAAAAGCAAGGCAACCACCATTGCCCTGGTGATGCCCCTGTGATTCTGCTCTGTGGAGCTAAAACAACAAAATAAACAGAACCACTAGAGACAACAACAAACTAAAACAGAAAGGGCCTCCTCAGGCTTTGAGTTCAGCTAAGTGACTGTGCTCTTTAATAGCTTATACATGTCTAGTATGACTGAATGCATGCTTATGAGGAAAGTCTACATATTTTGATAAGCTTGGTAGAACTTCAAGAACCTCACAGAAATCACTGTGACCTGTGATTCCCACTTCCTAGACTTCATCATCCATGCATGGAAGATAAGCGCAGCCCAAGGGAACTTCACATCTGTGCTGTAATCCTCTCACGTGCTTTTTCACAGGCACCTGCTGAAGGCCACTCTAATTTTAGAGAAGCCCCCCTTTAAGAAATCCTGTTATGTAAACTAAAAGCAAAAGGCCACTATAGCTAGATGAGTCAAAGAGGAAGAAGAACACAGGCATTTAAGAAGGAAGTACCCCAGTAGCAGTAAGATACAGCAACTCACACCCTTTCACGATGAACACAAGCTCCAGAAGCCCTGTGCAGATCCTACAGCAGCTGGCTCTAGCATGCCTCAGAAATCCTTAAGAATAACCAGCTTCAATAGAAGCCCATGAAGATTCTTGTGAAGCAACCTAATGTAACATTTAGAAGCCAAGAATATGCTTTTGAAAACAGTCCCCTAAAAGATGCGGCACAGAGTTATGCCAAGTTCTGTCTTTTAGGAAATGTTTAGAATCGGCCTTTTGCGAAAGATTTTAGCAAAGCAGGCCCCCCGTGACAATCTGTGGTGCTGAATGCTACTGCAGAGGTGATCTCCACATAAAGGGCTTGATGTCTGCACAGCTGAGGGAACAGCTGTCACAAATACTCTGTCAGGAGCTGGGTATGGCAGCACACTGCTGTAATCAATCCCAGCAGGACTGCTGAGATGGGAGGTCACCAGTTCAGGTCAGCTTCGCTCTGCAGAAGGTTCAAAGCCACCCTGAACTGCACAGTAAGACTCTACCTCAAAACAAACAAACAAATAAACAAACAAACATTCTGTCATGTCAACACAAGACACTGTCAACACTGTTAGTTATGTTTTTAGTGCTTCTGAAGGTTTTAGGGACTTACCGCCCAGAAGATACTGGTTTAAGTGAACCAACATTTTCAAATAGTTGGGCCTTTGCTGCCACTCTGAAAAATAATTTTAAAACATATGTTTCAGGAAATCAGTCAAAAAATCATTCTGCTTCATGTGGAATTCAAGAATATCATTTCAACAAAACAAAAAGATTAAAGAGCCACACCAAAATTGGAGCCAAATTTTGTTCAAGCTTTCATGTGAAGTGGATTTTAGCCCTCGCCTCTAGCTCAACAATTAACAGACTGTAATCAAGTTAGAGCTTCCTCTTGCAGGGGCTGTAACTATTTTCATCTTTTTTTTTTACTTCAGAAAGCTGAGGAAACAGGAAAAAGAACATTTCCTATCCACTCTGCTCCCAGCAGGCAGCATGTTATTGACTCCTGAGGCTCCACAAGGGAAGAATCAAAGAATAAAATCAACAGGACTGAAGAGAACTTCTGCCATTCCCATGCTAAAAATCCCCTCATACTAGCATGATTCCATGTGGACTTAAACTGAGAAGTACTTCCTGTAATATGCAAAGCATAAAAGTCTTCTAATAACTTCTGGATTCAACTTTTTCTCAAGTCATGTAGTATTTGTGTGGTGAGAAAATATTTCATTTGAAAACCAGAGGCTCTTAGATGCAAAATGAAAACCACAAACAAGAGGGACCCTCAGTAATGACATATTTGTTTACCAGAAGAGAAAATCAAGTTCCTTGAATACTGTTCTATTTGAACTCAAATTTAAAATAATCTGTTATTCGTTAATCCACAAGCTCTTCTCACAGAGTCAACCCATTCGATGATCATAAGGACCATTTTATACCTAATGTAGAACACATTCCCTTGTTTTAATTTCTATTTTAACTGGCAGTACAACCACAGGACTGAAGCTCTTCTCTTTCCTATGCAAGAATGTAGTTTATATTGTCACATTTTTTCTTAACACATGGCTTAAAATTTAATTTCCTACAATGGTTAAAACTATGCCCTCTGGGAAGTAGAAAGATTTATGAATATATATCTTTCTATACTCTGTAACTGGTTTTTTGATCTAGAGAGGTAATGATGGTGAACTCTGTAACTAAAAGGTTAAGAAAAGGATGGATAAATGAATTTAAGACCTTATTCCTATGGAATAGGCTTAGCAAAATGCTGTGTCTGACTTTTTACAAATAATAAAAAGTCAGGAATGCCATTATATTAAAAATGGGTGTGCCACACAGAACAGAAATTAGAGAACTTTAGTTGGAATTCCACCACTGCCACATACTGAGAGTATGGGGACTAATCTGTTAAACTTTCTAAAGATCACTTCTTATCATTTCTAGAAAGATTTTAAATTATCTGCTTTGGAAGGATCCTGGGGCATTAAGGGGGTAGTGCACGTAGAGACACCCAGTGATAGCTTACGCAGCACGAGTAAATGCTTGGCAGTCATTGGGGTACAGCATGAGAGGGAGGAGAAGCCTTCCTTTCTGCATTTGCCCGATGTGTTTGTCCCGGTTCCCACCTCTTTCTGTCTCTCTCTGATCCTGTCTATCAGCCTTTACATTTCTGGTAATTCCTTTTGATTAAAAGTACTCTCTCCGCTTTGCCTTTCATGTTCCTCGTTCTCTAGGAGTTAATTTGAATCATGGAGCACCAAGGGAGGGGAAAGATAGTATGGAGAAAAAACACCTCTCATAAGCTAGAAAGCCACCGCCTTGCCTCCGAGAGCAGGGAACTGAGACACGGAGGCACAGCTTCCAAGGGATGCTTCTGGGCCCCGAGCCTGTGACTATTACATTACACATCTGCCCTCTAGGTCCTCATGCCACACCTCCATGTGGGGTGAGGTGCTTGAAGTGATGCCCATGAGACTGTTTATGTACTCTAAGCTCTGGTAACCTTCGTATCTTTTCTAGAAGAGGGGAAGAGTACCACAGAAGTTGAGTTTCTCTACTCTACTGAGGAAGCACTTAGGTGTGGAATTCACAGTGTGCTTTTGAGTGGATTCAAGGCCTGGGCATCCCCTGAGATACACAAATGCAAACTCCTGTCACTTACACCGAGCCAGGTCGTTGATAGCCATTGCTTGAGGTGGTGTCCAGCCTTAACCTCCGGCACATTTTTGGAGGAAGTTCTGGGTGTGGTGTGGCTTTGGATGTCTCTTTGGAGCCTACAGAAGTTAAGCTTTGAATAGATCCACTGTAGCTCTTGTTTCCTGAAAAGCAGGCCCAAGAAAACAGATGAGGTGCTATTAGACAAAATCAGAGCTTTAACACAGAACATGTGCATAGTAAAAGCAGCATTTTTCATGGAGACTAGATAACAAGGTACAGAATGTCCTTCAGGCATAGCAGCCCAGCACTCAAGGAGACAGATCTACCCAATCATAAAGCACCATCTTCTAGGGATGCAAAGTTAGGAAGAAGTCATGATGCAGAAGAGTTGTAAAATCCAAGCTTGGGAACAAAGTAGATGAACATCCTTAAATTTCTCCTATTACTCTATCTGCACTTAACCATACTAAAAAGCCCAGCAAATGGCATTAAGATGACCTCCTGTACAAGCTCCATTCTGGTTTACCTTCAGAAGCAGAGATAGACTTGAGGGAGGAAGCAGAGGTTCTTTTTAGTCCTGACAGCCCATAAGGCCCCTTCGTGACTAGGTCTATAGGAGGGGACACATCCCCTGGGCCGGCAACAGAGGCGACACTCTGGCAGTCTGACTCTGCATCTGTTTTGGTTGCATCTTCTCGAGAACTTGATTCAGGACTTGTGGTCCAGAGACCGAGGCTTTTCTGTCCATTGGAAGAGGATGGGGTTGCAATCCAAGGAATCCCTCCGGACTTTTCCCTGGGCTGGCAGGAAGCTGACTTGGTAGTGCTATTTTGTTCAGAAGAGTGAGAGGAGAGTGACTCAATACTGCCCATAGGTGTGCTGTCTGGGCTGCTGCTGTAGGAGTCACCTGAGGAGAAACAGGAGAGAGACAAAAGCCATGCAGCCAGCTGCTGGCTCCAGCATCACATGCACCCTGCCCTTCTCAGCTCACTGTGTGTGCCCTCCCGCAGCCACCCCCGGGCCACCTGAGCACAGACAGGCATGGCCTTTACCTTTGTGGATAACTGTCCACAGTGCTGACAAAAGGTCTTGGAGCATGCATTTGCACTCACTGTTTTAGAAGTGTGTCACACATTCCCACGAACTGTCCCTAGATAACAATTTTACTCCTGGAAGCATTAGTGGGCTGAACTGAGTTCAGAAAAAAAAAAACCCTCACACCTCCTGAACTAGGGCTCAGAAGAGAAAAAGGATTCCTTCATGACATACAGGAAATCAGTGGAAGACCTGTCTCTACCTCTCTTACTTTTCAGGTCACAGCTAATTTGGGGTGCAGTGTGCTTGTGTCCTCCTTCACTCATAGGCACCATCAGGTGTTAGCCACAAATTACATGCTGCTCATAATTTTCAAAGAATGTTTTTTCTTTTTCTGCTAAGAATATAGCAGCATAAGAAACTGGCTATAGGATTACTTTTTAATGTTCTACAAAATGTAAAGGAAACAATTATAGAAACCATAATAAAGCTTTCAGAAATAAAAATTACTAATTTCATTGCTTTTTTTGTACCAGGGATCAAACTCAGGACCTTGCACTTGCCAGGCAGGTGCTTATGCCATTAAGCCAGCCTCCAGCCAAATATTCTTAGGTAGTTTCACATTAATTATCTGCAGTAAGAGAACTGACTACATGGAATAATGACCATAGTTGAGTGTGTGCGGGGGGCTCACGTGATTCCAGGCTCAGCTTGGCTAAGGGTGTTAATGGTAATGTGTGGGGCTGGTTTTCTTTCATTCAGACACTCTGACACCAATGAGGTTTAAGATCATAATGTGAAAGCAAGAAAAAGACTGCTTCTGACTTGTGTCGTGGCTTCTCACCTAGCACTCTGACAACAGGACACACCCTGCTACCAGGCAGCACCCAATGGCTTCATCACTGCTGCAGGAGGAAGTGGATGGGCAATCTCTCTGTGTGGCAATGATGACTGTGCTCACCCAGGAGCCTCACAGCTCTCCTGACACTGAACGTGTCAAGTTTAGGGAAAAGGAGCTGGGGAGATAGCCCCCATGCCTTCTCCCTAATTACTAGTGACATGGGGTCAGGGTGAAATGCATGATGAAGGCAGCACCTCCCAAGACTAGGCAGGCACACTTACTGTCAGGCTCCGCAAGGCACGGCGTGTACCGCCCTCTGGGTTTTCGGGAGCCTGTGGACAGGCAGATCGCGCGGGTCCTTCGTGAGCTAGACCGACTCTGAGGCTGAGGGAGGGGAATGTTTGGGTCCGGGGCAGTGTGAAAAATCTACATGGAGGAAAAACAGACTAAAGTCAATTTAGGGGCAAAACTGTCATGTACATCATAAAATATGCTTTCAAGTTCTTAAATAATTTCAGAATTTCCAGGAATGCTTGATGCAAAAAATCAAAGGCCTACAGCCATTAAACATCTTCCCTTACCACTTGTCAGGTAATGTTTCATCATGAGCTTTTCTTTCCTAATCTTCTCAAATCCCCATTCATAACATGCAGCAGTCCTTCCAATAACCCCAGGAAGCCCTCCACACAAGCAAAGATGCCAATGTGAGACACAGTGGTTCTCTGCCCTGCACCATTCTCATTCTCCTTTATCTCAGAAGAACACAAGAGCATCTGCAGCCCTCCCACAAAGGCTCTATTCTTCCAGAAGGCAACGTCACTACTGCTGATGCTGAGCTGTCCAGAACTGTGCCCAGCTGCAGGCAGGAGAGCAGCCACTGCTGCGGAGTGCGAGGGACTGTGTGCCCTCTACAAGGAGGATGTCTTCTGGGGTGGGAGGGGCTTCCTCTCACAGAGCAGACCTCACACATGGATTCCGTACAGTGAGGCCCGAGATGCCTGAGCATCTAATAATCCAAAAACTGTGTCTTCCAGTTTCCTATTTCCAGTTGCTTCAAGGTCTCACTCTTCTAAGGAAAACCCATAGCAGGGTTAGAGAAAAAGAGGAACTCAAGACTTTGATTTCATGAATTTTTCATTAGAAATACCATCTCTGCTATATAAATTGAATCTAAATCCAGAAAAATATAGAGAAAAGGTTAAAAAAGATTTAAACCACAAAGTGATTTTATTTTGTTTTGGTACTGGTAATTGAACTCAGGACCTTGCAGTTGCCAGGCAGGTGCCTGTGCCACTGAGCTATATCCTTGACCCCCACAATGTGATTTTAAAGTGCTTTTTGAGTAATAACAGCACAAACCATAAAGAAAATAAATGATACATAAAGTAAATGATATAAAAGGAAAGGGAAGAAGCCACCTGAAGAACATGCAAAAGCATTTAACCAAATTACAACAAAAGCATCTCAAAGTCCCTGAAGGATTCTGGCAAAACTGATAAATGTTTCACAGAGATCTGGTATAACAACGTAAAGCCCACTAATAACACAAATGAAAAATTCCTTTTCAAAAGCAACATGAAATTGTGATGAAAATCCAGCCTACCTTTTCATAATGCTCTATCAGAATTTCAACCACTATATTCTGAAATTTAATATTCATCATGGCAGCCACTGTTTCTTCCTGCGCTCGCATCAGAGTTGGGCCAAATATGACACCAAGATTTGAGACAGTCATGAGGTTCTGTTGGCTGTGCAGAGACACTCTGCCAAAAAGGGACAAAAATAAATTTGACAATTATGAAATATGTTTTTCTATCAAACTTGTGGCATAAAAGTATAAGAGGATACATCTGCCATTATAGGCTAATTTTCTTAATCAGTTTTGATTATTCCTATTGTAATAGCCCAAAGACTTAAAATGCTCTTAAAAGATATATACAATATGTTATCTAAACATGTGTGCTATAAAATATAGTCAGGTAACTGAGCGACTTAACCCTAGAACTAGTACCTCTACCTAACTAGATTTGTCACTCCTCATTGTCCTCCTACTATCCCCAACTTCACCCTGGACTCCTAACACCAAGGAATGAAAATGGCTTAAGGAGATGTAAATGCTAATTATCTTGATTTTTTAAAACTTACATGTATTAAATTATTACATTATATCATAAATATATGCAAGTATCATGTGTAACCTAAAATTTTTAAAAAGATGTTAAAAAGTTAAACGTGGGGTTGGGGAGACAGCTCAGTAGAATCAGCACTTCCCTGGCAAGTGCAAGGGCCTGAGTTCAATTCCCAGTTCCACCAAAAATTAAAAACAAAACAAAACAAAAAAAAGTTAAACATGTGCCCAAATACAACTAATAAGGCCAGAGATTAATCTATTGAAAGAAAATCTGTACTTGTTTTAATATCATCTGTGGTATTTCATTCTTCTAGAACTCATGGCTAAGCTTAAGCTAGTGGCCATTATTTTGGACAAGACGTGTGGGAAGCTATGCGCAAGTGTCTTCAAATATATTGCTGTAGCTAATTATCACAGTGAGTAAGTTATATCTACTGTACAGGAAAAAATAACAGCAACAGTAGCAGAGAGTGATGTACTGCGGTCATGTAAGTTGGGAAAAGAGGTACTACTTTCATTCAGGTCTCCTGACCATAAGCCATGTTTCCTAGAACTCCCCAGGTACATTACGGGCCAACATTCAGGTTGGTTCTCTCTTCCTTTCTATTTTCTTCCATCTAAATCATCCCTGAGGGCCAGGGAGATAGCTCATTAGAAGGGCTTGCCTGGCAAATGCAGGGTCCTGAGTTCAATCCCTGGTACCACAAAAAAAAAAAAACACAAAAAACAACCAACCAACCAACCAACCAAAAAAAATTCCTGAATGCTGCCCTGGTAGGGGGCAGTGTACAGGGCAAACAGGATAAACAGACATGGTAGCATCATTTTTGGCTTAAAGATGAAATGAAAATCCTCTAATGTCACTGACCAGAGCAACATATACCTAGAATTACAAAGACTTTGATGACCTCACTAATTCAATATAGAAATCTGATATATTCTTAGGAAGAAATCTTACTCATTTAACTAACTTTCTGCTATAAAAATTTTTCTGTATTACTGCTGCCAGGCTATTGGGGTGTAAAGTATTAGGAAATAATACAACACAAGATACAAAAAAAGTTTTAACAGTTAAATATACAGTCAAATGAGTAATATAAGTTGAGAGAATTACTTGACCAGGTGCTTTATTAAGATGTCCAGCATCTCTCTGTTTTTCTCAGGCAATTTGTGCACCAATGCGTGTACAGCCTCCACCCTGTAGTTCTGGTCGTCTGATTCTATGATGTAAAAAAAAAATTGCAAATGCTCAAGCTTTAACTGCACTGAAATGAGTAAGTAAATATTTGCATACACAAACATCTTATTCATCCCTACTTCATATGCCTTCGAAGCACTGCTTCATGCAGCATTATTATCATCAATCCCTAAGGCTTAGAGAGACTGCACAACTTCTCATGCAGTCAGGATCAGAAAGCCAAACACATCCACTATGTGATTCTGTACATGTGCTCTTAATCCTTGAATTATGTACTTCCATACAACCATAGCTCCTTACCTGCCTGGATTTTAAAACCAAAGAGAAGAAAAGCTACAGAAATGTAAACTTCAGCAATTGGTGAAGTCTCCTCAATGTGTCAGGCACTATATTAAATACAGTGATATTGACATTATTCGTGCTATTCACATTATCATACAGAAACCTAGAGGTCCAATGCATACAGCCAGTGCAACCTGCATTCCCCCCTTAATTTACAGGTTAGGAGTGGGGGCTTTGCTACAATAAATACAGGCCCAGTAGATTACAAATCCTTACTGATAGTGATAAATCTGAAATGTGAGAAATTACCTAGCCTAGCCAAGGCCAATCCTGCCAGGCAAAACCTAAGGTACTAATGTATACACCAGAGAAATGTCTCATACCTCAGAAGAAATTGTAACAATCTCTTATTGTGGTTGCCTGCTTTGTGAAGCCCTTTCCCTACAAACAACCCAACTCACAACTCTGCACTATGAGGCCACTTTATTTATGGGTCCAGTTGTTTGGACAAAAAGTGGGGAATGACCTAACTCAGGCTAAATAAAAGTTTTTTTCTAAGAGTTCTTCCAGCTTTGGAGACACCAACACTCTGACTTATCTGCTCAGTAAGTGGAAAGGGAGACTGTGTAAAGCCAAGGTAAGAGTGACCAAATATACTCCAAGAAGCTGACTAGAGAGGGAGATGAGAATGAGGAAGAAATACAACGAAGTGCAGAGGTGACAGATGGGGTAGAAAGTCTGAGGAGAAGTACAGCTTGCATATCCTGGGCACAGGCTCATGGAAAGCCTGGCCCTTCTCTGTACAGAGTTCAGGAAGACCCTTCTTGGCCTAGTGATAACCTGCCCTTTTTAACTGGTAGCATTTCTCTTGCTTGATACCAAATAACCTACTTTTACTGACTAACTTCATTTTGATTCTAATAAAGAAGAACATCCCTGACACAGATAAAAGGTAAATTGTCACAAATTCATGGTCCTCAATAATAATGTTAGTTTGTGATCACTATTTGTTACAAGAAGAAGTAGAGAAACCTACACCAAGAGCTTGTATCAAAACAACTAGCTCATCTTATAAAGTAGTATCTTGGAATGAAGAGTTCTGGATTAAAATTGAAAAAAAATCAATCAAACAGAACAAACAACTAGCATGTAGCCCTGAGCTGCCAAAAATTTATTAGTGTCCTTAAATGAGTTCCTTGTTTATTCTGGGTCCATGGGGTACTCCCTCTCTAGTCAGTTTCTTGGAATATATTTGGTCACCCCTATCCTGGCCTTACACAATCTCCCTTTCCACTTACTAAGCAGATAAATCAGAGTTGGTGTTTCCAAAACTGGAAGAACTCTTGGAAGAAACCTTTTATTTAGACTGAGCCAGGTCATTCCTCACTTTTTGTTCCAACTGGACCTGAAAAGAAGGTGGCCTTATAGTGCAGATCTGTGAGTTGGGGTTCTTTCTGGGAAAGGGTCCAACTATTGATTGCAACAATCTGAAGCACTGGATTATATATTTTCTGAGGTCCTGTTCACCTGACCATGACTGGATTCTATGAAGAGAATCTAGAAAGGAGAGCTTGCAGAGGCAGCTGACTAATACATATGCATAGGTGTTTATTGTATCATGTGAACGCTGAGTTGAAAACCAAGGACACTCAACTTTATCAGACACTCTCATCAGTACACATTCTCTGAGACATTACAATGTGTGGAAATAAAACTCATGGAACTGATTTTTTTCCTTGGGCTATAGAAAACACTCAGTGACTGTCAGTGCTCAAACAGCTTTACAGGGCCATGCACCTCCTAATAGCTGCACACTGCAGAGCGCGCTCTTATGGCAACCTGGCACTTGAGGCTCAGTGGCTGAAAATCGCATGGTACTAACATGGTTCTCACTGTTTTCCCCTCAAATTTTCAATTAAATCTATCAAACTATGTCATAATGCAGTCACAGATCTACACATAAATATCTGATCACCACAAGTAAATAAATTATAAAGAAAAAGAGTTGATTAAGTATGTGGTCAAAAATATTCTACTTACCTTTGCAGCTTAAGCACACAGTGTGTGGGCACACACAGCAGTACAGCTGTCTGTACATAGTCACAGATGTTTAGTCATGAACTTATTCTTATAAGAAGCTGGTACTAATTGCTTAAAGTTCTTTCTAGTCACATAGGCCTATTATCACAATAAGATCACATTCAGTGATAAGATATTTAGCTCAATTTACAATTTATGTTTAAAAACCAGTGCAAACTATTAAGTATGACATAATATATAAGTGGTAATGTATTAACAAGTAAGCTAGCTTAAAATTTGGATATCTACTCTTGCATGATAAGCTACATGACCTACATGTGCCGGTGGGCATGTACTTACTAACAGCAACAATAAAATCTTTGTGAAGCTTGTACGTCATCAGCGGCTCTGCAAGGCACCTGCATGGAGAAGTGATGGACATTCAGAGGGCAGTATTTATTTCCCCCATACTGTCAGGTCTTTGCTAAGAACTTGGTAACTTTTCTGTCATTAAAAATCAAATAATACATATAAAAGCCAGGTGATTATGAAGTCTACACCCTGTAGTGGGCTCTGGGTAATCCTGAAGTACAGACTTCCAGGGTACTGGCAGACCTTTGCACTGGCTGCCAGACTGCATCATGGGGTCTGAGACAAGAACAAAGTCACTCTTGGATAGGGGGACAATGACTTGGAAAAACTAAAACTTCTTTAATTTATTTCAAAGATGCACAAAACCCTAACATACAAATTCAATATAAAATAAAAAATTACTAATTCTTGTCACAAAATGTTGCAGCCTTACATGACATTGTTGGAAAAGCAGGCTCCAGAATGCCTGGGGTAACAGCTGCAGCCTTGTGCACAACCACCTGCATGGATCCTGGAGCTAAGTAAGGAGTCCAGGTGCCCTCTGATGGATCACACAGCTGTGGCCATGAGGGCAGTGAGACAGCACATCCAGGGACCAGGGCCTTTGCCTCCTCACCTGAGGTAGTTTTTAAGCCCGCTCGTGATCGTCTTGTTGTCCCACAGCTCAATATCAATGTCAATGTCAGGAGGGGATTTGGGGGCTGGAAATAATAAAACAGGTGCATAAACTACAATTCAAAGTATTCCCTATGCCACATGAAAATGGATACCAACTAAGAAGGTTCAAAGAGAGATGCATTTGTTTCTCAGATGCCAAAAATTCAGGTGTAGGACTATTATTTGGGTGAGCTGATAATACAAAATGGCAGACATATAGCTACTTTCTCTTAGCTCAGTGAGAAGAAAATTTTGAATTAACAGTGGTTAGACAAGATACATCTGCATCTTATACTATGAATAACTACTATAAAGACAATAATACACAGTGTATTAATCATTGTAACTGTCCTATCAACCTGTTTTGAAACTGTCGCATTGCTACTTTGTCAATAAAATTAGAAGAAAAGGAAACTTGTTTTCCCTGAGAGCCTCAATGGTACCAGATGGAATGAGACTCCCAAACTGACTTCTCACTCCTTGCTAATATGACAGCGATTAACACGTAGCTGGCAGTGGCTGGCATGCTTTTAGGTCCTTTGTGTGGATCAACAGGTCCTATGTTACCCCTACTTACAGTGGTTAAGCACATCATGAAAGCTAGTAAAGATTTTAATTGGCCAATTTGGGATTCCAAGCCCAGCAGTCTGCCTCTAGTATTCATGCATCTTATTCTATCTTTAGCTAACCGAAGGACATTTGAGGAAAAACTCCAGTGTTACAAAAATGCCTTTCCAAAATCTGATTATTTATTAGATGCACACCCATAACAAATCTGAGGGCAGGTGTGTGGCTCTGTGGAGCAGCCCCTGCTTGGTGTGTGCTATGACCTGGGTATTACCCCAGCAGGAACCCCCACCATACACCCAAATAACTCAGTGCAAACATTAATGTTAAACATTACTTGAAAACACAGATAAGCGATCATTTGTATTTCAAATCTACAGTTTGGTTGACCAATCAAAACATAAAAATCAATGTGGGGTTAGGGAGATGGCTCAGTGGAATAAGCACTTCCCTGGCAAGCACAAGGGCCTGAGTTCAATCTCCAGTTCTACCTCCCAAAAAAAAGAAAAATTAAAAATTATTCAACTTATTTCATCTAAAACTTACAGAATGTGGTGGTCATGAGTTTCTGAACCTTGGAGTTCACTCCTCCTATTCGGTACAGACCTAAAATGGTGATGCCTAATGGGAAGGAGAAATCATAGGAAATGGACTGAGACACAGCTTCCTGGGGACAGAAGGTCAGAAAATCAGGCAATACCTAAACAGAATTCAAGAGATATTTATCCAATTTTATGGTCTAACCTTAGGAAATCTGTCTTGGAAAACGTACCTATCAGATCCTTTTCTCAGAGCACAATGAACAGTCCCTGGAGAGTCTGAGGATGTTCAAAGTAGCAAAGCGTCCCTGCCTCGCCACCACCTCTAAATGTAGGAAGCATCAGTAACAAGAGAGATGACCCAGTTTCTCATCTGCTTCCAAGCTGCTGAGTCCTGTGTGCTGAGCATTCCTGTTGTGCTTATCTCTTCATTTTGAAGGCAAGGAAACAGATTCAGAGAACTCAAGGAACTTACTTAATCTCTCAGAGCTTCTAAGCATTCCCAGAATTCAAATGTGTTCACAGACCTCCAAAGCTCAATGTGAAATTTGTTTTAGACAGTTTTTAGTAGAAACAAATGTATCTAATAGCTAACTGGGCTGAGCTTCCATAGAGGCCATCATTAGAGTACTATTAGCAGGGGCCGATGTCATTAAACAAGAGAAAAGAGGGCAGAAAGGTGGCTGAGGACAAGCTCTGAAAGCCTCAGCTCTCGCTGACTAGCAACTCAAAGAGGGAACTGAGATAGTTATTGGTATATCTACATAACTCATACATTCACACAAAGCTTAAAATTAATCTCATGCAAAGGTCACAACATATACTTCCTTTTTTTAATGTTTGTTTTGAGACACGGCCTTGCTATGAAGCAGCTCAGGCTGGCTGACTCCACAGTGATCCTCGTGGATCAACCTCTGTGTGTAGGTCACAGGTGTGTGTCACCATGCCCAGCCATCTCTTTGCTTCCTACTCTGGCAGGTTCCATGAAAGAACAGGACACACGACAGTGACAGTGAGCACTCACCTCTTGTTTCCACAGCCTGAATGCATTTTCTCACAAAGTTGAACCCTGCTTCATTTAAATACACTGAAGGTAAGAAAAAGTCAAGTTAGGCACTGATGTGAGGTGGCAGTTCCCCATTAGTTGGCTTGGAGCAGCACAGTGCTTATAACTGAATTTATCAAATTTTTGGCTAGAATCTAACACTCTTTTTGGGGTAAAAGTAGAATAGGAGTTTGCACTCACAATTACTATACCTATGGGCTTATTAACAGGCATAGGACCATCAAAGAAAGCATGTTATAGCGATCCCATTTACTTCCCTTTCCAAGGTAACAAAAGTCAATGCTAGAAGAATAAGCCTTTATGTTGGATGGAATGTAATATTCAAACCTGTGGTTCATTGTTTCCCAAAGGATGCTAAAAAAGCACTGTGAGGGTCTTCAGTTGCTAAGAATTTCCCTTTTCTCTGTCCTAAGCTCTGAGTTAGATTTTAATCAGGCTTCCTAAGGTTCTTTGTAGGACATTCTCCTTCATATTTAAAGTAACTGAACACATGCTCATTTAGTGCACCAAGACCCCCAATTCTACACAATAAAACAGCAAATTATTTTCATTTTTTTCTAGAGTTTCTTATTGAAGTTAATTTTTTAAGTTGTAGGGCCAGAAAAAAATTAGATTACCTACATAAAGAACAAGATTTTAAGAATACAAAGTGACATCTGCATGAAAAACTTGAGAATCTTTTACATTACAAGGAAAATTTTCATCATGTTGTGGTGATAACACTTTCAATATTCTTTAAGAACAATAAATGAGAGAGACTTTCTCTCACTAGAACCAGATACTGTGGCAGACGAGCAGTGCTATGCTCCCGTATTTGGTGCCTGTTCCCGTGGGAAAATTCTACTGCTGCGAGCAACCATGAAGACTGACTCGGTCATGTGATCTGTCCTATGCTCATGAAATACGACATATGTCACCACCAGAGAACTGTGAGCCCGGAATCAACAGCTTCTGTTTGCTTTCTTTCTCTGGCCCTACAAGGCACACAGTGATACAGAGGAAGTCTATCAACCTGAGCTTCAGAGCAGGAGCTGTGAGTCCCTGAGTCCATACACGGCTTGGACAGGAAATGAATCCCCACCTGGAGGAGCTAAGAACTGAGGGTCATCTATTACCCTGGGTGAATCTGGTTGGTGCTAAGTTAATTATGCATAACTTAACCAGTTTGCTGTGGCAGGATGCAAGAAAAGAGAGTGAATCCCAGTTATTTTTTTCCTTCTTAAAGTAAAAAATCTCCCTTTTTGACTCCTTTCTTGTAATTCACACAGTAAAGGCACGCAGAGCAACAGCAGCAGCAACCACACAGAGTGATTCAATGGGATCTCCATGCCACCCAGCTCTCCTGCTGAGGTCTGAGAAGTAGACATGGGCTCAGTATGTCCCCAGTGAAGTGGCAGAAGGACCAGCCGCAGGACTGTCATTTCTAAGTGCAAACATGTTGTGCAGTGGAAAACAAGCAATTTTAAAAAGACATGGATGATTACCATGCTTATTTATTATATATATATCTAATGAAGACTGATATGATGCCAGTGGAAAAGGTTATTATGACACTAAACTGCACCACTAAATGTGTGACATGTCACGATAATTCTCCTTCAGTGGAAGGTGAACCCCTCCTGTGGTGGCTGTGGAGAGGGGGTCTGTGTGCATACACAGTAGAAATACAGTGCTGAGTCAGGGCTTAACATTTTGCCCAGAGCAGGAAGTGAGGAAATGTTCCAGATGGATGGTTTGTACCACGCTTGCTCAGATGCATTCTCTGATGCCTACTACAAGGTTAGGATGCATGAGCTAACAGGAGCTCCTTTTGTGAGTATCTCCCCAGGCCTGGCATGACTCTCAGCGCTGTATCACGCATGTGGGAGAAGGCTCCTCGGAAGCCAACAACTACTAAATCCTCAGGAACAAACATTCTATAATATTAGTGGCACTCGGCCTTTAGCACTAGAAGCAGAGGGCAAAATAACTCAAAGAATTTAATTTATTCAGTCAAAAGTTAAATAGTTGCCACCTCCCACACTCTGGAAACTGTTCAGGGCTAAAGCTTTTATTAAAGCTCAAATAAAGTTTAAGGCAGTTTAGCAGCACAAAAGCTATTACTCTCCAGAGAATTCAAGCAGCCATGAGTACAGTAAAAGGAACAGTCTTGTGCAGAGTTAGCAAGGCAAAAAAGACCTCATTCATTCAATTTCCCACTAATGCAAATCCCAGCACAGACATACTATATGTGGACTTACAGTACAACACAAATCAACACTTGTCTCTAATTTAAATTTCACTTTGTAATCTGTCATTGCAAGCTACACAGACATCTAATATACTATATATGGCTTGAGAGAAATAGAAAAAAAATGAGTGGATTTATTAGCATTCATGATACCCACTGGTCCTGGCCTCTTCTTCCTGCTTTGCACATAAAGAGGCTTGGGCTGTGACCCTCCTTGATGAAAATAAAATCACATTTGATCATAGTCTAGGGGAGGACAACATAAAGGGCGGTGTTGCACAGGATGTTGGAGAGCTCTTGAGTGAAACTAACAGCACCATGATCCCCAGGACTGCTCATGACAGGTAGCGATTGGGTGCCCAGAGAGAGAAAAAGAAGCTCCGCTTTTCTGCTTACTGCCGGGAAAAATATGTTCTGCTAGTCATTTACAGGACAAGCCATGAAAGAGTGGCCAAAACTGAAAGTTGACTGGAAGCTTTACAGTTAGCCTCTCCAATCCCTGGGATTTCACATGAGGTCCCTTCCCTTTACACAATGAACCAGTGGCTTTTATGAGTGAAACATCCTTTAAGAGGACTTTTTAAGTTTTATTCACAGTTCCTGGATGCACAATGAAATTCTGCTGACATAACTGTCCAAGAGAATGCCATCTAAATATGCTTTCCTTCCTAATTCTTATTTTGCTTTGGGCCAGGGTGAAGGATGAGCTCACAGACCAGCACATGAAAGTCACACCGAGAGGATAAGACACAGGACAGCCACACAGCATATTGAAGACAGAGAATTGAGGAGAAACAGTAGCTCCCTTTGTTCTTACTGAAGTCCAGTCCCCAAATGGAGGTCCTGGGATGGGAAATGTGTGTCAAAATGGACAGCAATTTGTGTCCTTTGATAAGTGAATTCAAATGGCAGAATCAAGAACTATTAGTAACCTTTTAAACAGAATACTGACAATGGGACAGCTTGAGGACTAGTTTAGTTCTAGTTTTAATCAGATAGCATCAGTTTCATGTTGGTAATACATATTGCTATCCTCAGGAAGTTAAAGAGTCCAAAGCTTCCAATTTCAGGGGAAAGACATTACGTAATGTCTTACAACCCAAATGTTATCTTGGAGTCCACCACCCTATAACTGATCAATACTTTTGACTTTTTACTTGACACTTTGTCATAAGGAAAATGCAAGCTTTATTTCTCTATTGAATTATTCTAGTGCCATTTTCAAGATCTATATACTAAAAAATGGTGAGTTAAGAGTAACTACAAAGTGCAGGTATTTTTATTTATGTATGTATTTATTTATTTTATGTATTTAGTATAGGATCTACAGGGTCTCACTACATAGTTTGGACACACAGTGATCCTTCTGTTTTCAGCCTCCCAAACACTGGGATTACAGGCGTGTGCCACCATTCCCAGTCTCAGTGCACCCCAGGGTCGGGGCTGGCACAGTACACTGGGGATTGAAGAGGGTATTTTTTTGAATGTCAGTTTTGTAAAGCAACTCATTATGTCAAGTTACAGCACAGCAAATGGTTTTTGCTTTACACCACATGTCTCTGCATGTTCATGGCACAGCACTTATGTAGATGGCAGGTTTTCTTAGTGAAAACTCAGGCATTCAGACTACTTCTAGGGACTGCCATTTGAAATAAACTTGAACATGAGTATTATATGTAGCTTAGAGTTTTAAATTTCATTACCCTTAGCAGTTCTCAAAAAAACAACAACAACAACCCCCCCCCCACATATCATGAAAAACCGAGTTGAGAAAAGATAGTAACAATATTTTAGTATAAAAGGAATCCATCTGAATTACAGAGGCTATAAACAAGCACTCTTAAGCTGCCATAGGGATCACAGCAAGTATTCCCTTCAAATACAAGCATGAGAAAAATTACATACTAAAACTGACATGATAACACCCCTTGAGGGGGTCAGGTGCCAAATAAAAACCAGACACAAGATCTCAAACACAAGACGATACCTAAAAGTCTAGTAGATAAGTTGTAAAAAGAGAGAAACTTCTCCAAACATAAAGAGCTCATATGACTTTTAAGAGGTAAAATAATAATAGAATCACTGGAATACACTTTTGAATGAACAAAAGAATTTCATCGCATGTATAAAATAAACTAATCAATGCTTGCCTAGCATGCCCAAGGGCCTAAGTTCAATCCTCGGTTCTGTAAAAACAAACAAACAAACAAACAAACAAACAAACAAACAAATCAAGAATAAAAGGCAAGGGCCAGGGATATATCCCTCAGTGGTATAAGTTCCTGTCTGGCAAGCGCATGGTCCTAAATTTGATACCTGGTACTGAAAATAAATAGCAGAAAAAAAAAAGTGGTAGATAATGCAGGGGGCTTAGAATACGATGAAAAACACATGAGCTATGTTTTTAAATATTGGTATGAAAGCAATGACCTAGGACTGATCCAGTGAGACATTTTCTTACACCTATCATGTGCCAAATCAGTAGAATGTCTTGTCCTTCTGAGAAAACTGGGTTAGGTAAGATAAGATAAACAAGGCCTCTATTGCCATAAAATTATCAGAGTATATGGATTGCTTCAAATCTTTATCAAGGATAAGGCAGTACTACAGACATGAGAAAAGTGAACAGAAGCCAAAGAAGTAAAAAGTGCCCTGGTAGTTGCAAATGGGATACAAGTTGTGATTACACCATGGAATACTTCACTGATTCATGACTTCAAATTATCTGTAGCATTTGATCAATGGTGTGTGAGTAGTGCCTCCCAACAGTGAATGCTTAATATTACATAATACTTTTGCAATACAAATAATTATGTAATACAGTTTCAAACAACTTAAACATAACTGGCTTGGGCCCATAATAGAGAGGCATAACTTCAGCTGTTTCCAGTACCCCAAGGGGGTTGGGTTTCTTAGAATACTGGCAGTTGACCTAGGGGTGGCCAGCTCATTCTCCAACACTTCTGGTGAGCCTAGGGCTACTGCAGACTGCGCAGTAGGCGCAGTTTACCATCACAGAGCCAGCTGTCTCAGACTCCGGGAGCGGTGCCTCTCCACCTGACCAGTGTTAGAAAGGAGCATCCCTGACTGTGGTGCAGATGGAAATATGTCCAATTCTACTTCTTTCTGCAGCCTGCAAAGTGGTCACTAAGGAATAGGTGTTGCATTGTTCCCCTGGCTTTGTTTAGGAGAGGTGAAGGCATGCTGCGCTGGTCAGAGTCAACTCTAGAATTCAGCGTGTTTGTTTCTTCTATTGTTTCTGTTAGGAAATGTAAACTTTCATTTTACTTTTGGCTTGCTTCAAGGAGTAAACCAAAAAGTAGAAAGGATTATTTCTGATTAATAGCAGAAGCTGTTTCTAACTCAAATATACAAGGCTCTTAATTAAAGAGCCAGGAACTGTTCATATCAATCAGAGATTTTGAAGGGAAAATAAATGACTTACTTTCTTCCTTCTTGCTAATAATGGCAGGCAGCGTATAAATCTAAAAAACAAAGGTGTCCATCAGTTCCTTTCAGTCAGTGACCCAACACAGAAGACAGGCAAGGGGATGTTTGTAAGGTGAAGGCAGGGGGCAGGTTTGACCTCAGGGCCTCCCAGTCCCTGTGCCCACACCAGCACTTGTCCGCCTTGCCTAGCAACTCCCTTCTTGGCTGAGGCTCTCCTGTGTCCCACCACCCCTGGCAGTCCTGCCCTGGGAAAACCTCAACAGCTGAAATTGAGTATCTTACTCCACCCCACCCCACACTACATACTACATGACCCTCAGGAAGCACTGCATCATGGGTTCCAGCAGGTCACTCCTTCCTCAAATTACCCAGCGCATGCTGTGTCTTCAGTGTGCATAACCCTAACCTGTACCTTGCTGCTCTAACAAACTGTCCCTTAAACTTGCTCTAGGTCAAGACTTATTCATTGTGGTGAGGAGCCAAGGGTTTCTATGTTTTCTTTTGTTTTTAAACCTGTCATTGGTTGGCATTTTATAAACCACAGTATGGCCAAAGCAATAGCTCAGTGGCTTAAGTGCCTGCCTGGCAAGTGCAAGGTCCTGAGTTCAATCCCTGATTCCAAAAAATAAATAAAACCATAGTAACATTGAAACAAAAAATGCTAAAAAAAAAAAAATAGATGTAGAGTCCAATGTTTTATTATTAAATTTATCAGACTTATAGTGTGGTTAGAAAATGCTGTAAAGGATCAACCCTAACTGCTGTACATAGCTTATTGTGGGGTGGTGGTGGGGTTTGAGGGCAGCCTCCCATGTGCTAACTGCGTTCATACTGCTGTCACATAGGCGTGAGGCTGGGGGCTGTTCACGGGCCTCTGTTGCTATGGGAGAGTCTAAGCAGGGGCGGCACATCCTCCTCCCCACACATGCTTGGCCCTCTCTGATGGAGTAACTGTGTTAATAAAATAAGCAGAGATGAACTACACCTCCCCAGTATTAGCAAGTAAATCATCATCCTGACATCAAAGTAGCCATTAGCAAATGAGGAGGGAAAAATGTCCCACCAAAGCTTTACCCAAGGTAGACTGCCTTGCATAGTGGCCCAGGCTACAGGATCAGTTCATACCCTGAAAGCTGTTCTTTCCCCTTTACAACCTCTAGCACTGGGCTTGCAAAAACTGGGCATGCACTAATCATGAATTGAACAAAATGACATAAACCATGAAGCCAGCTAATGATGACAAGATTTTAAAAAGTAGTCTTAGAGTTTCAAAGCAGTCTTAGAAAACTAAATCAGAAAACAGAAATTCTGTGCCAGGGTCTAGGACATCGCTAGGGAAACAGTCCACATCCCAGCTCCTCTGATTCACTCTTTTAATGTTTTCAGTTACACTATAGCCACACGACAAGTTTCAGATGTGCTTTGTGATTTTTAGAGTATTAAGGCAGAGGTTACAGGACATGCCGCCTGCTTACCGGTTCCTTCCCGTCCATGGCTTCCAGCCAGAGCTTCCTATTAGCTTCTGAGAAGGCTTGTAGTGTGATGATTCCATGCCTGCCCAAGCCAAACATGCTGCATGTTAGTGGGGCCTGGCCATGTCTGCAAACATTTACTAACTCCTCAGATCTTAGTTAATTACAAAGGAAAAAGAAAAAAGAAGAAAAAAGTATAAATTTAAAAAATAAAAACTTCGACCTATAAATACTGTTCAGAAAAATCACCATGGATGATTTACATGTTTGTAACTCTAATGATTATGGGTAATAATAAGGCCATTGTGTGCTTTAGTACAAGACTGTTAGAAGAAGCTGGCTTCACACTATGTCTCCTGGGATGATCAAAAGAGTGACAAAAGTACATGCACAAAATCTAAAGTGTCCTAAATGTTCCACAGATTAAGAATGACTGTTTAGATTCTGACTGGGTATAATCTGGTCAACTAAAGACAATTCTGATGAGTACATAGCAATGTGGGAAGCCTCAGACCATAATTATTAATTAAATACTAAGCAAACAATAAGTAGTAGTGAATAATAAAGATGATACTAACCAACATTTCTTTATATCATTATCACAATATTAAAATTAATTTAAAATAATTTTCTTCCACGAGGCATTGTGAAACAGTCACTTAAGGATATACTTTCAAAGAGAGCAGAGAAGAGACCAATACAACAAGGAAAAAGACAGAAATCTTAGGAATTAATCTCATTAAACAGGAAATGAGGGCTCTGAAGAGGAATGTAGAAAAGAAACTTTCATTAGAAGTGTTGCATGATCAAAATCTGGAGGGCTTCAGGCAGACACTGGTGCATATCTTTTCTGTAAATAAGAAAGGAACTGGAATGCGCTTCGCACTTGGCCTAACTCCATGCAGGGTCATCACATACAGATGCAGGCCAAACAGGGGAGCCAAGTGATGGAGAAGAAGGGAAGAGAAAGGGAGAGAAACACAGTGAAGCTGTGGCGGATAGATATTCTCCACAAGGAATGCATATATTATACACATGTACTATGATGCAAAAATAAACTGAATGATAGGAAAACTAACACGTGCATAGAGATGATGACATTTCATGTTGGAGATTTAAGCCAATGCAGTAGCATTAATAACACAGTTACAATGACAGCCAATACTTGATGGTTATTTACATTTTTGTGTGAATGTGTCAGGCACTGTGTCACTTTTACTATCTCATTTAATCCTCATGAGAAATCATGAGGATTTTCTCTATAGCTGAAAATAAGAAAAGTATAGAGTTTGCTAGGCAAACTGCATGCCTACAATCCCAGCACTCAGTAGGCTGAGGTAGGAGGAGTGCCATGAGTTCAAGGCTAACCTAGGATATCTAAAGGAGTTTAAAGTCAGCCTGCACTACACAGTGAGACAGTTTTTTTTTTTTAAAGCACAGAGTTTAACAATATGTCCCAGTTTAAAAAAAAACCAAGAATATATCAAAAATATATTTTTGTGGTTAAAGGTAAATAATATATATATATATATATATATATATATATATATATATATATATATATATATATATATATATTTAAGAGATCAACTCTTCATCAATTAATTAATAACTTTAATGTTATACTGGGCAAATCCTAAAGGGCGTATTCTTTAAAGAAAGGAAAATTTAGTATGTAGATATCCAACAATGTAAGAAAGAAAAGCCAAAATAGCCAGTACAATTTTAAAGAAACATTAAAATGGTGCCCTTGCCATATAGAGGTCGAAGCCATAGCACAGAACGTATGATGGCACGGCAGGTAGTGCATACACATGTACATACACAATGCGCTGGATGATTCAGAACAGTATGGGAACATCAGAACAGAACAAACACAAATTTGAGATCATGAACAGAGAACAAGAAATAGTCCTGTCCTATTTTCCTTCCATTCTATTTGTTGGTACGGCAGAGGAGCAGCGCTAGATGGCCTCATTAGATCGTGAGCTCAGCTGCGGCCCTTCATCATTCCTGATGACCTAGGCTGAGAGTGCCCACAGCAGTGCTCCCCATACTCCACATCTCCTTAGGCAGGAACTTAGCTGGTGGAAGGAAGCTTGGGCATTCCCTTCTGTGCCATCTTCTTCCTGGGAGCAAGGTTCCCAGACTCCAAAAGTACAAAAGCCTGGCCCTAGAACCAAAGCGAGTGGGAAAAAAAGCCAGGCAAGGTGGCACACATCTGTAATCCAAGCACTCTGGAGGCTGAGGCAAGAGAATCACCATGAGTTGGAGGCTAGCTTGGGTTACACAAGCAAGACCAAGGCCAGTCAGCACTATATAGCAAGACCCTGTCTCAAAACCAAAACCAAAACTCTAGGGTCATACAAAAAATTCAGATTTCTTTCTTATAATTTCATCTACCATACTCATTTATATGGATAGTTCAGATTCTTCTTTGAAATTATGTTATGCTAGCTGTCTGTGTCTTTTTTTAAAGACTATAAGTAAAGTACACGAAATGAAGTAAACATGTATACCATTTTCAGAAAGAGTAAAATCACTTGTGTCATTTTATGCTCACAGGTAGACATACAAACAGAAATACTTTAACAAGAAAATAGAAAGTGAGAAACTCAAACCTTTCAACCACTTCTATGTCAAAGCAGAATCGTTTGTCGATTGAATCTGTCTTTCGTCGGATACAAGATTTTAACTTAAACATTTCTGGTGAGCTAGTAACAAGGCCGTTCTGAAATGAGAGGGCATTATATCACTAACATGATGAGGTGAATTTTATCATTAAAATAAAATTATATTAATTTTATTGGGAAAGGAATAGCATTGAGACAGTTTCAAAATAGGTTAGTAGGACAGGTACAATAATTAATACACTGCATATTGATGTCTTCATAGTAGTTATTCATAGTACAAGATCCAGATATGATATCTTATCTAGACACTATCAGTACAAATCTTTCTTCTCATTGAACTAAGAGAAAGTAGTTGTATACCTATCCTTTTGTTTTTGTTTTTTTTTTCACTACAAAATGGTCCTTCATTTATATCCCCATTTTTGTTTACTTTTGTTAGAGATTAGTATTCCAAAGCCATTTATATATTGTAGGTGTGTGAATTCAGCAAAATAATCCAATATAGTTCAGTAGTCCATAATAGTAGTGGTTATCTGTAGGACTGGCAATGCCAGAAGTTGTTGACTTGAGCCTTTTACATCTCACCATATTAATATGGCTTTACTTTTTATATCTCATTTTTATACTTTTGTGCTGGATGGTTAAGACTATGCAAGACCTATATAACAAGAAATTAACTTTTGTATCTGATAAGGTCAGTCAAATCCCCTCAAGATTTACCCTGAAACTCTGTACAACAGTGTAGATCCTTTGTCAGTGTCAGTCATGTGGATGAGTCACGGCCATTGTTTGGCCAATTTACTCTCTGTGAAAGCCTGAGAGAGTATGTACACATGATTAAGAGCTGTCAAAATGTTAAGTTATACAAGAAGGTCATAATCTTTTTATTCTAACATTAGCTGTTCCACCTCACTGATTAATTAATAATGTATACCCATGTAATTTCAAAGAATTCTGTGACATGCCTGTCTAATACTTTCACCACCTTTACTTACAATGTTATGTTATACTTTGCAAGTCCTTACAACTGTAGGGATGCAGCATTACTGCTGTTCAATGAAATTTCACATACTGCTATGAGATTATTATCATATTAGTGTGCCTTTGAATTAGCGCTTCACAGTATCAAATGAGAGCTACATCAAAGTCACCAAAGGGCTAGCAGAACAGTAAGTCCTGGTATGCACTTAAAGTACTGCCATGCCTGGCACACTATGTGATCACTTTAGTGCTAACCAACTGCTACTATGCAATTAAAATAGAAAAAAAAAAAAAAAAAAAAAAAAAAAAAAAAAAAAGAACCTAGGCTCAATGTATAGGGCTTCTATCTCTGAAATGCAATTTTATTTCAGGCGCAAATTTATCACATGTCTGATTAATTGTATTTGGTTACAAATCTCATAGATTTATTAACAAAACTTTGGTTTAATCTATGTACATTATTAACTCCCTGTCATGTGAGTTTGCTTTCTGGCAATTACTACTCAAAAAAATTGAAACTAGCTGTGTTAATTGCATTTACTAACTTATTTTTTTTTTATTTTATTTTTTATTTTTATTTTTTAAAGCTTCTTTTTTTTTTTTTTTTTTTTTTTTTTTTTTTTTTTTTTTTTTTTTTTTTTTTTTTTTTTTTTTTTTTTTTTTTTTTTTTTTTTTTGCTGAACCGGGGATTGAACTCAGGCCCTTCTACTTGCCAGAGAAGCACTTTTTCCACTGAGCCACGTCCCCAGCTCTGCATTTACTAACTTATGATGTTAGCAATCTATGGTCTCTTTTCTGGTATATTCTCCTTTATTTTATGTCTTTTGGTTTGAAATATTTGACTTTGACGAAAGCCCAAGCACAATAAGTTTCTGCTGGTGTGTTTGAATGTCTAACTTCGATCAAACTAGACCTCTGCCATGGTCCATACTTGAGGTTAGTTGTGTGAGTCACTTACTATATTAGAAATGTATTTGTGGATTTGTTGAAATAACATCAGATTAATTATTCCTAAAATAATTCCTAGGATGCTTAGCGCAAGTGGTAACAATCAACTTTGTGAGTGCAATCATTTGCTGTACTCCTATCTTCACTCACAAACAGCACAGTGCATTCCTGAAGCTCCCAGCAGTGTTTCCTCACACAGTGCACCCTGTGGCTTGCTGACTAGCCATGCAAGCCACTCAGCACCAGAGTTCCTCTTGGGCAGAGTGAGTACCAACTGCTGCTTCTGAGAAGTTGACTGGCCAGCAATTTTGTGAGGAAAACAGTACAGAAGAGGCAAGGGCAACCGCGGTGGCCTGGGGAAGGGTGCCAAACTTGGCAGCTCCAGAAGCCCTCACTGGGTGCTAGCCCCGCCCCAGTGCAGACCAGTAACTCTGGCCAGGGTGCAGTGACACCTCCGCAGGTCTTGAGGGCTTTAGCACCTTGCTCAACTGCTTATAACAAGGCCAACTCAAAGGAGAACCCTGTCAGTACCCTCACTGAAATGAAAGCTTTCGGACTTTTTCAGTTTTTAAGAACTCATTCACATTATGAGAAAGTACATACAATATTCTGTTTTACTGCCATTACTTAATAACAAATCTCAGAATTTAAGAAAAAAGAACAAACAACCAGAAGTAACTCACCATTTTCCCACCGGATTTCATTTCTGAAACACTCATTGTAAATGTTTTACTTCCTTTATCATATGTACAGTAATGTTTAATCCATGTGAAACCAAGTGGTCCTAATAAGGAAACAAAGCATGCCAGATGTTAACAAATGATTTCACATCATCACACAACTGAGGAACTCCATCTATCATGTGGGCTTGGAATCCGTACTATATAAAAGGCCTGATAAGGGACAGTAACGGAGGATACAGGGACTTAGAATCAAGCAACTTGATTTCACTTGTGAATTCCCATTGGCTGCAAGTTCATGAATTGGCTTGGCTCTGAACTGTAGCTCTTAGTTGGACAGTTGGTCTTGCCCATCTGTAGGTTTTGGACTCATACACTCAACTAACCACTGATTCAAAATACATGAAAGAAAATCTGGACCTGCACTGAACATTTTTTTTTTTTCATTTTTCCTTAAGCAATACACTATAACCATTACTTATATTGCATTGTATCAGGTATTATAATCAACTGAGAGATGATTTAAAGTATAGAGGAGGATACTCATAGGACATATCAAAATTTGTGTCACTCTGAGACTTCAGCATCTATGGACTTCAGTATCCACAGGGGATTCTTGGAACTGGCCCCCTATAGATGCTGAGAGTACTTACTTGTTTGTACTCTACAGAGGTAGGGAGGACGACAAATAGTGTCAGTTATGAAAAATGACACCCTGACAGCTACTATTGATCTTCAGTGTCAAAACTACTGACATATCCTGCTAAAAGTCGACCAGTGCATTTCCTTCCTTTGTTCAAAGGTCTCGAGGGGCTTCCTATCTTATCCCACTGAACATTGAAGAGCAAGTGGGTGTGTGCTGCTGCACACTCACAATCCCAGCACTCTGTGAAGTTAAGTAAAAGGACCCTAAGTTGAACCCCAGCCTGGGTAACTCAATCAGACTCCACCAAAAAATAATAATGATAACAACAGAGGGAGATGCAGTTCTGTGTGGAGTCTCTGGGTTCAATCCCCAGTGCTGCCATAATGTGTACTGTCCACCTGGCATTGCACCATCTGGCCCCACCTTTGTTTCCCTCTCACTTTGCACCCCTGCACCCCTCATCCCTGCACCCAGCAGTGTACATGGGACTCTAGCCACAGCTCTGCCCACTCCTCTCCTAGGACACCTGCCCTCACTGTTCCCCCAGTGGAACTACCTTCACTTCAGGACTGTAGGACTGTACTCTTCTCTTCTAGGTCTTTTACTTAAGTGCCACCTTTAGCACCTGGCCTTTCCTGGGAAGATACCTAGCAGATCAACACCCTCACCTTCACCTTGCCATTTCTTAGCTGTCTCTTTTGAGCAGTTACAATAACAAGAGAACTTGTACTCATTTATCTTATGTACTGTTTGCCTTTTCCATGAGACTTTATGGATTCATAACAGCAGAAGCATGGGACACTTAGCTGACTATTATTATTATTATTTTATTTTCATTTATGTATTTGGTACAGGGTCTCACTATGCAGCTCGGACTTGTAGTGATCCTTCTGTGCTCAGTCTCTCCAGTACTGGGATTACTGCACCATGCCCAGACTTAGTCCCTGGCTCAGCATGCCACGGGGGCAAGGCTGGTACGGCATGTGGGACTGG
This sequence comes from Ctenomys sociabilis, assembly GCA_004027165.1. Taxonomy (NCBI): domain Eukaryota; kingdom Metazoa; phylum Chordata; class Mammalia; order Rodentia; family Ctenomyidae; genus Ctenomys; species Ctenomys sociabilis. The sequence continues at coordinate 55,721 of PVKA01000731.1, forward strand.
GAATCGAACCCAGGTCCCTGCACTTGCCAAAGTAGGTGCTTAGTCCACTGAGCTATCTCACCAGTACTGACTAGAATATTCTTAATATTATGGGTAACTCATACTCAACAAATATTTGACAAATATATGAAGGAATGGGTCATTCATTTTGCTTCATGACTTGTAGTACATCTTTTTACCACTATTCTGAAAGAAACAAATTCAAATTATTTCCTAAGGATAAAAATAAGACTGGCTAATTATAAAAAAAAAAAGCATGTACCCATTTACTTTCTTTTCCCCACCGCATGCCGTGCTGTCACCAGTATTCTGAAGGAACTGGGCCTGCTCCCCAGCAGCAGGCTCAGCACCTCAGCTCAGGTTCTCCACGACCAAAGTACAGGCCTGCAGTTTTCCACCAGGGAAACCGAGTGTCTGAGCCCAGCTGCAAGAGTGGCTGAGGGAGCTGGAACTTGAGCTCACTTTTTATAAAGCTTCATCACCCAGGGACCACCCTGCTTATTAACACCTAGATTTCTCTAGCAAGGACTGTACACAGCAGTATTGCTGGCTTGATTTTAAAACCATATATTTAAAAGCAAGAAACTGAAAGTTAAAGAAGCACCTCTTAGGGAAAGTATTTCATGAGGCATTGAGTTATTTTTCCTTAATAATAATGTTCTTAGTGTTAAGTTCAACTTTAGTACTAAGCCATTCAGCTTTTAAAATTATGGGGTGCAGCCACATATAATTACAAAGGATTATTGTAATTAACTTCAGTTCTGTTTAGGGGCATTTCACACTCTAATGCTTAACAATACCTGTTGATAATTCCATTATATGTGTTGTAAATATACTTAAAGGCTTAGAACTGGTTAGTGGAAGACAGCAGGATGGAAATCACAGGGACATGAGGACCTAGCTATCAATTTATGAAGTATCATTAGTTATAATACTAAAATAAAATAAAGCTACTGCAATGCCTGGACTGCATACCAGACCTTGGATGTGTTTTCCTGCATTTACATCAGGTCCAAAACCTCCTGCATTTAGTCATCAAGTTTACTGAACACACACACTGCTTTAAAGTTATCTGGCAGGAGGCCAGGGCAGATGTTCTTAAACAAGTAATTCTGAAGTCCCTGAAAGTGTCTGGGAAAATAAAAATTTATTTCAACTTCCATGTTGCAAAATAAAGATTGATGATATCATCTAGCAGTCATCTCAGGCTGCCATGACGGCCCTCTGAGGAGTGGGTGAGAGTCTAAGTGTATTGAGCACTTACTAAGGGCCTACATTTCATGTATGAACCTTTTAAGTCAGACTCGAGAATATCTGCACATAATAAAGCTGAGCCTACCAGCTGCAGATGGTGGTACTTTTTCAATAAATAGGGTGTGTGATTACATTTGGTTGTTTTTTAGAACATTAGAGCTGAGTTGTTTTAAAAATTGAGTTAAATGTACATTGTACATCATAGTAAGCACATTATCATTTCTAATTCCATTAAACAGAGAAATTTTACACACAACATTTCTAATTTTTGAAACATCACTAGGAAATCAGTATAGATATCTAACTTTTATGAATGAAGAGACTGAGCTCTGGAAAAGGGGAGAATTTCACAGCCAACCAGTGACAGACATGGACTTGGAACCAAGTTTTCACTCTGGAACTCACACCCCTCCCATTTAACTCCTACTGCAAGGTGACCTTCTGCACTGCTAGAGCAGGAGACAAGAAGTCCCGCATGGGGAGAAAGCGAAGCTCTGTGTCCAGGCTCAGCGCTATGCTTCTTCTGCGACCATCACATTTGCTCAAGGTATAGTCCCGAGGTTCACATTTGCTCAAGGGACAGCCCTGAGGTTTAGTACTGATCACCGGTTGCCAGTTGTGTGAGTTTATCTTATGCCTTCCACTAGGAAAGCAAACCTGAAACAAAATCCATCTCATTTCCTGGCCCTCCAGGGCAAGCATACAGTGATAGCAAGCATGCAGTGAGCATACTGTTGTGAATTTAGTGGGGAGATTTTCCTACTATAAATGCTTTCAAAGATTCCAAGTTGAAAGAGGCTTTGAGTATTTGCCCCTCAGAAAAATATTTCTCAAGCATGTACATACAATAATTTTCTTTTTAAATCCTTCAGCAAGGAGAAAGTGGGAGGGTAGTGGGTGGGAAAAGACAGAGGAAGGATTTTAATGGGCAAGAGAGAAGGAGACGAGGCCATCAAGCTACACTGTGAAGACGACTGCAGAGGTGCACACCGATGGTGAGAGGATTCCACTGTGCATGCAGGCCCATGGAGTTTACTATCTGCTGATTACATATCAGTAAAGCTATACAGAGAGTGCCAACAGAAGCAGAGAAAGTGAGGATGGAAATTGTGTTGGAAGAACAATAAAAAAAAGGTGTTAAGAAAGAGTCTGACCAGGGTCAGGCAGAGCTCTGGGCATCTCCATGGCACTGTGCAACGGGCTATGGGAAGCCAAGAGCAGAGGGTGGGGAGCAGCGAGCCATGGCAAAGTTTTTACAGAAGTCTGGCCCAGGCTAAATCATTGCGGACACTAGGGAGATGAAATATCAGAGAGATATGCACTGAGAATTACTTTCAGCTATGTGGCTTAGCAGAGTGGAGGTATCATTACCACACACAAAAATCTTGGGAGGATGGGTCACTACTATGATCAGAACAATCAGAAGAAAAGTCAGGAATGTTGTAACAAAAGCCCAGCCCCAGGAGCACTGTACATAGTCCACCCAAGTGACCCACATGCCATTAAAGGCCAAGGCCTATGCGTATACATAGCGTGATCCCAATGTCCAACAGCTGGGGATCAGGTAAGCAATGGTACTATCCAGTGGATGGGCTACCAGTTAGCAATTGAATGTGATATATTTGAAATTATGTTCAAAATAAATTTGTTAGTTAAACCTAATTTTTTTTTTTTAAATAAAAATCAGCCAGGTAGGGTGGCACATGCCTATTACCCTAGCTACTCAGGAAGGCAGTAGATCTCAAGTTTGGGTTCCACCTGGGAAATACCTGACAAGACTCAGTCTCAAAAAAACAAACAAATGAAACAAAAAAAAAAATAAAATGTGTTTGCAAAGCACTTAAAGAAATAAAACATTGATAGGCTAGAAGTAATAAAAGGTTATAGGCACAGAGATGGTACCTCTTGTACCCCTCTCTGTATGTCCAAAGAAACCTGCCAAGAAATCACTCTGCTCTGCCAAATCCATTATTAAAGCAAACGTTAACACCTCCCAATGTTCTGTCATATGGCAGCTCACAGGGACTGGGGTGAAATGGGGCACCATGGTGTGCGTGTAGGGTCACTAGGAAGGTCAGTGATGTCTCATTCTAAGACTTGCAGAGAGCAGAGTACAGGGTAACAAATGCAGGCAGAGTGTGAGGACCCGCTTGCTTCGTGCTGGTGCACTGCTCCCCAATGACTGAGCAGCACTTAGGTGTCTCCAGTGCACACTGCCTTCCTGCTGTGGTGACCGTGCTGCACACAGCCAGGCCTGGGTCTGTGGGCTTCCCTATAATAAGCCTCAGATTACATTATTTTACCAAAGAAAATCATTTTATTACTCTTATGCCTACAGACATGGAGACTTCCAAAAGTGCTATCCTATGTAGTTTTTAAGCCTTGCTGAGAAAATAAAGAAAGCAAGAACAAGCATTGTAGCAATTCAACACAGCCACATGATTTTGTATTTTACTAAGGAACTAATTAAAGATGGACTGAAATAGAACCAAGTGTCCTTAAAACAGTACGAGAGCAGCTTTTATTGCGTACCTGACTCAAAGTTCATTTACTCAGAATCTTTAAACCAATGTTATGTACTAACAGGCAGAAAGGACCTCAGTTTTTTTTTCAGCCCAAATGGCTTTTTATTAATTTTTTGTGAGGAAAACGTTAACACGAGGCAATTATGATAGTGTTCTGTGGGGTCTGGTACTTATTTTCTAACCCCAGGAAGTAAAGAGTGTCAGTGTGACATGACATAATTGCTGATTTTAGTCCTGAACATTGGCAGAACACAGAATTAAATGAAATAATGCTGCTGAAGGAAAGAAACTATTATAGTTGCCAGGATGACTCATTTTGATAAAGGTCTGATTTTCAATTTTCCATGGAACTTTACATTGAGTTGTCACGTTAAATTCTAAAACTAAATTTAGGCTATGTATTGTCAGTGAAGAGAGCAAAGTTCAGCAAGATAGTCCCATCTTAGAGTTCCTGATGCTAAAAATGGAAACACTTCTTACTTTGGAAGTGGTGGTAATGGTAGTGGCAGGAAAATGCACTATTTTAAATAGGACAAGGCTGTAAAGATTTTAGTCATCAGAAGTGAAGAACCAAGCCATGCCTAAAAGCAGCAGCACGCTGTATTCTGATCACAAGAACGGCTGCCCTGACTCACGTTTCTCCTGCACATAGAGGTAGCCTTCCATCGTCCACTGGCTGGGCGGCCTGTAATCCTGGTTGGCAGCCTTCATCCTCTGCATCAAGCGCTCCACCTCTTGTCGCGTACTTTCAAAATTATTCCTTGTCTTTAGAAAACAGAAACAAGAACTTCATTCACGATTTTCTACCAGGTTGAGAGACCTTCACACTGGTTTCAGGCACACAAATGCCAGAAAGGATAGCCTGACCCTTCGGGCACTGCGGACACATTCGTGATGCTCTCATGTGTGGTCTTTGATCTATTTACAAAATATTTTAGTGACAACTTCCTTGCTGAACTTCTGAACTTTTTCTCCTCTGAGCATCTTTGTGTAGTGTTTATGTGTGAATATGTGAAAGGAAGAATTTCTTTTTTTGTTCACTCTTAACTATATGACCTAGAATTAAAAATATGTAAGATTCATTAAATATAGTTTTGAATTCTCTAGCATCTAATATAAAGAGATATATTTGACTTAATTCTTTTGAAAGAATATTTTTGATATAAGTGGCACTGACCAAATCAAGAAAAGAATTTTATTAAAAAATGATTATTTTCATCCTTGATTCAAGTTTTTTGAAGAAAGATCACATAGTTTGGTTTAGAGGGATAACAACAACTATTAAGAGATGGGTAGAAAACTGATTTATAAAAATGGGTCCATGTTCAAGTTCTAGCTTCTTTTGTAAGAAATGGTTTATGCACATTGGAGCAAGCTTACTCCAGCTGCAGAAAGCATCAGGCAGTTCTCCGCGAACCTCTTTTGTGTTCAGATCACATTATCTTATGCAATATTACGTGCATCTGCAAACTCGGAATCATCACTGCCTAGCTAAGCCTTGTTATGATCCATAATAAAGAACTGAGTCCTACAATAGGTTATATAACTTTTCTGTGATTGCTAATATTCTCTTTAAATGCAAAGATTTATTTTTATTTTTATTCTTTTACCAAGCCCATCCTCTTTTCCCATTCCCAACTTCCAAGAACCTAGACACAACTACATTTAACATGGAAATAAAAGCATATTAGCGTTTACAATTTTTCTACTTTTAATATTTAATTCTAACTGTATTTCATGTTGAAAAACAATGGAATGAATTAAAAGTGAGACTGATTTTGCTGGAAAATCTAAGCTAAATAAAACTTATGATTTTAAAACTCCACATTCAAGTAGAATAAATCCACATACATATTTCTCATGGGAAAGTCCAACCTTATAGTTTTGTTTACTGAACAGCTCTACAATGACAAGAACCAGATAAATCAAGAAGCATGATATTTAAGAAAATTAAGTGAAGGCTTCCTACATTATTTTGGCTATTATGTACTCAGGGGTTCAATCACAGAAAAAAAAAAGGCAGGAATTAAAATTTATTCTTTGCCACGCTTGAAATGGCCAAAGATATTTTCCCCTATGATGGATGTGTAGCTCGTTTACTGAAAATAAGAGACTGCTAATCCATGGAATTAACAATTACAATGATTGATTAGACAACTTTACAAAATAAACCTGATAGATAAGACAGAAAAGTTGCTTGGAAAAAATTCCCACTTATGCTTTAAAGCAGTTATTTTGAATGTTTCAAAACCATGCTCAACCCCTATTATTTGATAGTAAATATATACTTCATAAAAATTTCAGGAAGACATGGTATCTTACAGCACAACGCTATACTACCATCATTTAACAAATGTAGTCATTTGTTTGTTTTTCCAGTTTTGAGGTATAATTGAAAACTAGAAGTTATATACAGTCAGGGCATACAACATGATATTTTGTTCTATGTATACATTGTGAAATGGCTCCAAGAATTGAGACAATCAGCACATCCATTACCTTATTTGCATGAGTGCTGTGATTAGACCTCAAATGTGTCCCCAGAATCATGTGTTGGACCCTGGGGTGCTGTGTGTGTGTAGCAGCTAACTGCTGCTGGGGCTGGGGCCCGGGCAGAAGCGGTGGGGCCCCCACACCCTGACTTGCAAGGGCCAGTCCTTATGCCTGGGTGCTCTGGCTCCTTTAGGAGCCTTTCTGGCTGTCACAGGATGAAGATGTGTCTTCCTCTACTAGAGGCAGGTGACCTTGGGATGAACCCACTGGGCACTCAGTCAAATACACTCCTCTGGGGCAGGGAGATGGCTCAGTGGAATAAGCACTTGCCTGGCAAGCACAAGGGCCTGAGTTAAATCCCCTATTCTGAAAAAAAAAAAGAAAGGAAAAAAAAAGAAAGAAAGAAAATTAATCTTTAGGGCCAGGGAGATGACTCAGTAGAATAAGCGCTTCCCTGGTAAGTGCAAGGGTCTGAGTTCAATCCCTGGTTCCGCAAAAAAAAAAAAAAAAAAGGAAAATTCATTCCTCCTTTAAGCGTGGGAGTCAGACCCAGCAACAGGAATGGTATTGGTGCACAGAACACATGTGTATGTGTGTGTGTGTGTAGTATATTTAGTTCTACGCTCTTAGTAAATTTTCAGTTTCAAAGTATATAATGCAGCACTATTATTAACTATAGTCACCTGTACAGTAGATGTCTGGAATTCATGCATCATTGCAACACCCATTAAATTAATGAAAAGAATGGAGAAAGGCAAACACGTCCAAATTTCTAGTTGTCTACACACAGGCAATATACAATCTGTTAGAACAAACGGCTTTAACATAATCTTAGCTTCTGGTTTTGGAGCTTACTTGTACATAGATTCTGGAAAAAATATATTTATTAAGTAGCTTTTCTAAGTTACCCAGGTTTTTAGCATACTTTGACAAGCTGGTGAGACAGTCTGAGGCCTGACTGCCTATGACTACTGTCCTGTGGCCAGCAGCTTCCCTGACCAAAGGCAGCAGAAACAAGCGGACTCTTACATTCTGCAGGTTGAACTGGAGCTGCTGCTTGTATGGGGCAAACTCCTGGGCCAGCTCATAGCCCTCGTGGTAGAAAGTAAATAAGCCCTGAAGGAATGACAAAAGCTGTAAGGACAAAGAGAGAAAACACATGAGATTAATTTTTTTTTTTTTTTTTTTTTTTAAAGAATCATCCAAAGGGCCAGCCGAAGAGCTCAGTGGATTAAAGCACCTGCAAGCAGGCACAGGGCCTAGGGTTCAATCCCTGGGACTGCTGTGCTGTGTCCACCCCCACTCACTCCCATCCTGGGGCATGCTGAAAAGGCAATTGAGACTGGGCATGGTGGAGCACCCCTGTAATCCCAGCTCTTGGGAGGCTGTAAACAGGTGGATCAGTATGTAGTAGTGAGACCCTGAACACCCTGTAGACCCTTCCCTAAAACACAAAATAAATAAAAAAGATCACCCTTAACTGTAAAATTCTGAACAAATTACATTTGATTCTGTTTCCTCAAACTAAAAAGTTCTAAACTTTTTGCTTGGCAAGGCAGATGACAAAATTATGCATAGAAAATAACTGCATCAGTAAATTTTATTTCTTTTTTGGAAGGCAGTGGTTTCATTCTTTATGTATATCCTGAATGACTGCCATACTTACCTACTGAAATACATTAAAGAAATAGCTAAAACAGACCATGATGCAGGATAAAGACCAGGATAAAGATGAAAGGGAACTAGGTCCTACTGTGGAAACACTTCTAACCAAAACAGATCAGTGACTAGTACAGGTACATGCAAGACTAGGCCACTAAGTAATAAGTTTAAAACACCCAAGTGAAGGAAGAAAAAAATGGAGCCAGAGGAAATAATGAAAGTACCACAAGGTGGCAGTATTTGGTATTAAATAAAGAACCTTCTAGCAAGAACTCAGTGTTCAGCAAGCAAAACATACACCATGATCTCCAACACAGGTCTTTGCTAAAAGAATTAGTTTTCTTCAGAAGAAAAAGAAATCACTCACAACAGCCTTCTAACATCAAATTCATTTCTACTTATATTTTTATCTATAAAGTGTCTGAGGCATTATAGAGCACGTGATATGGTCACATGAAATAAGTTACATCTGTAAAAATTTTTTAAATGTAATTCACTGAGATTTTACTCCATAGATTCATCCACTAATTTAATCTTCCCTACAGCCTAACATGTCTACCAGTTAATTATTTTAACCAAGAAAGAAACACAATTTGAAATCATTGTCACATGTAAACAGCAGCCCGCCACTTCCTGTGTGCAGGGGGAATAGTGTGGGAGTTGGAATTTTCAATAAATCAGCACTAGCTTTACTGAGAGAGACCGGGTGCTTGTCTTTCTATCAACAAGCCAGTTTCATACAAAGCTGTGTTCATTTGAACAGTGAATCCTTTCAAACTGTTATGCTGCTATAGTTCAAGGATATTTTTTTCTTGTTCAATAGTTCAAGAAAAAAACAATTTGATACCATGACAAAAAAATATTACTTGCAAATTTTAGAATACTTTTATATCCTCAATTTTACATCAACTAGTAATTACTCTCAAGACTAAATATTCAATAGAGTATGCTAAAAGTGGCACTAAAACATACTTGGAAAATTATCCAATAAAACATACAGTCCAACTTATGGAACCTGACTGGAGTAAACCAAACTGGAGTAAAATAGGATTAAAAATACTATTTTAATTAGATTTGAATATATAGATCTGGAACTTTCAGAGATAAAATAAGGAAATGATTATGAAACAAATAGCACTAGTCCTCTGAATATCAGTATGTTTATGAAGTTGTTAGTGGTGTATTGTTTCATGATGTAGCATTTGGAATTACTGAACATTTAAACTCTTGTTATAACTGGATGCTATGTGGAACAGATGTTATTTGAAAATCGTGGTAGGCATAAATGTTAATACAACTTCTAAGGAAGATAATTTCAGAATATCTGTGATGAATTTTTCTACAAATCAACTAATTCCATATTCTGAGTGTCCAGACATTTCAAAAGAAAAAGCATCTTGATGTTTCAGAAATAGGAAATAAACAATTGAGAACTTAACCAGAACAATATTTTAAAAAGTTACCAAACATTCAGTTAAACTCCTAGGCCATGGAGTTTATGATGTATTTGAAGTGTTCTGTCCTAGCCTGATGCTCTGGTCCTAAAGTGCCACAAACTTCAGGAGGTAAGACATGCAGAGACGACGCTGGTTCTGCTGCAGCCCAGACACCGCCAGACGTCCTCCCAAGCTGCCTCCTGCCGCGCAGCCCATGCGTCTCCGAACTAAACCTCTCACAAAAGTACTGTGAGCCAGACTGTTGGCAAGCGGTCTCTTCCCAGAGCTGTGCTGTTACATCAGTAACCTTGTCTGTAGAAGTGATTCTGGCACCTCCATTTTATTCAGATTACTCTACATTCTCAGCACTGCAGGATGCAGCAACTTCAATCAAGAGTAAAATAAATCCAGGGCGACTTTTAGCAGAATTGAGATTTAGTAGCAGACAAAATGTCTTAAACTCGTAGAACATGTTAAGCAACCACTGGGGGATGTATGACTCTATGGAAAATCATACACAAACATGCAAAGAACACACGCCTTTTTCTGTGGGTCTTGGATCATCTTTGGAAGCAGCTTTCAATTTCATAACTGGGCTGCATATGAAACAACTGCCTCTAGATGGCAGCGGAGTCACAGATAAATATTTGTTTACTTCATTCTCCATAGATTAATGGGTTGTAATCAGGCAAGACTCAAAAGGACAGCCTGAACATTTTTAAAAACTATAGTTTGCATTTAATATTTTCTTTTTCTGATGTGTTTGAGTAGCTAGTGACTAACTACTACTAGATGCATTAGGTTTTGTCACTAAGGTAGTCCTTTTTGTAACTGAAACTCTCATTTAGAACTTTATTATTCCCAAAAGTTTTGGAATCAAATTACTATCCTTTTAGTAACTTGACCAAAAAGTAGGAACTTATATAACACTCATAAATATAAATAATCTTTAAAATGAGTCCATAAAAAGTCATCAAAGCAACAAGTATTCAGATGTTCCCACCTTCTTAATCACCAGATAATTAACAAAAATACCAGATAGTTGTGGCACTTCTAAAAGGTTCATGCCATAAGGGGCCATGGTCACCTGTGACACCATACATGGCTGAGAAGAGGCAAGAGCTGAGGAGAGAGCTGGGGCTGGCATGCGGGACAGGGATGCACTGCAGCAGCATGCACAGCAAGCCCGCTGCCTGTATGGGGCGGGTGAAGAGCTGGGCTACAGTCGCCAGGAAGAAGGTGGGATTCACCTCTTAGCCTCAGCTTCTTTTCGGGCTTATGACTACCAGCTGGTAATTTTCTTTAGCTTGTAACACACAGAGGTGACGGTGATGTCCCACGAGCGCAGGGCAAACACCAGCCACCATGTTGCACATGTGCTGGCAGGCTGGAGCCTGTGCCACCAGCCTCTAGAGCGCCTCTGCAGAGCCTCACCGGGGAGTGAGGATGGCTGCCGGGGTAAGCAGTGCTGACACTGAAGTGGTACAGCACAGGACGGCAACCAAAAGGTGCAGGGCACTCACTGGATAAAGTCCTCGTTGCAGTTCACACCATACCTAAGCACGAAAAGCTTCCGTTCCTTCATGTCAGCTGCATGCCAAGAAGCTTCACTCCTGACCTGTGTAATGTGGGCTCCAGGTGCTAGTCACGGCAGTTGGGGAGGAAAATGGAATACAAGGCACCCAGAGTGGAAAGAAAACGGAAAGGCCATCTTATTTGCAAATGGCAGATGGCACAATTATACGTAACAAAATGCGAAGGAATCTACTGTACAACTAATAAGTTCAGAAAGGCTGCAAGAAACAAGGATCAGTAATATACTTTGTAATCAAGAATGTGAAATGAAATTTAAGATACTCTGTTCAAAATAAGTCTAAAAGTAATAAAAAATTTAGGAATTAATTTATCATAATGTGTAAAGTCATCTATTTTGAAAACTATAAAACATAGCCCTAAGAAAGTAAAAAAAGGTCCAGGTAAATGGAGAATACCTCACATTTGTGACCTGAAGAAATCAATGCTGCGAAGATGTGTTTCAGACTGTCACAGAGATTCAGTATAATCCCTGTCAGAATCCCAGCTAACCTTTTGCAGGAACTGTCATACTGACTCTAAAATTTGTGTGATGTTACTAAGGGCACTAACTAGTGAACCAATTTTATTTATTTATGTTTTTATGAGCAGAATATGTTTATTAAGGGAAAGAAAGCTCCTGTCATAGAGAGGGACAACAGGGGTCCAAGCAGGTTGTCAACCAATTTTAACGAGACAAAACAAAATGTAAAAGTAGGAAGGTTCATACTTTGGCTTCAAAACATTAGGTAACACATCATCCTAGTGTGACAGAAGAACAACAGGCCAGACATTCAGATCAATGGAATGTGAATTGAAATTTTTACCAATTTTCATTACCTATGGTCAATTTACTTTTGACAATACTCTAAAAAAGATGCAGTAGAGAAATTAGTCTTCACCAAAAAATCCCTCCACCACAGACCAATAGTAACTCAAACTGACAAAGAGGAACAGCATGGAGGGGAAAGCTGCTTACCATGCAGCTGCCAAGAAATAGGGAATGGTGGCGGGGCCTGGGCAACCAATAAATATGCCCTTAACAGGGCAGCGTGTGAAGCTGGCAGTGAAATAAAAGTGCAGTGATGACATCAAGAGACTGGAGATACCAGACACTGACAGTGGCTGTGGAAGGAAGCCACAGGCAGTGAGTGAAGCCACTCTAAGCGAGGACCTGAGATGGAGCTGGGTAACGCCCTAGGGCTAGGGATGCCATGGCCTTACCATGGTTGCTCTGAGTGTTAGGTATGGAGTTATAGGATTTCACGATTGCTGTGCTGGGTTGCAGTCCAGCTACAGTTTGATTTCTTTTTATCCTCCTATTCTGCATTTTTGTAATGGGAATATTTACCTGGTGGCATTATAAGTTGGAAGTATTAAACTCTTTGAATTTTGCATGGGCTGAAGAGTTTGCCTTGAGTCCCAGAAGAAACTTTGGATTTGGACTTTTTAGCAGTGCTGGAACTGTTAAGACATGAAGTAAATCATTGAAGATGTCCATGAGACTCTGCAGGCCAGGGAAGATGGCTGCAATTTATATTAGATGTTCTCAAAAAGCCTCTCTTGTGCTCCTAGAAAAAAAGTTTGGCAGGTGTCTGGGAGCACCACAGCTGACTTGCATTACAAGGTGGCTTATGGGCATGGTAGGTAGGGAACACTTGTGACCCAAACTCCTCTCTTTTTCTGCCTCCCAGCTATCGTGGGTTGAGCATCTTTTCTTCTGCAATGCCTTAGAGGTAGCCAACCAGAGACTGAACTGTAAGCCAATAGTAATTCACTCCTTCTGAGAGTATAACAGTGGGTTCCACAAACAGATTCCTTATATTTCTGCTGTAAGCTTTTACCATAGCATTATAGTAGTCAACTGTCTATCTCAGTACCTTTGTCTGAGGAATAAAGGAAAAGCAAGGTGTGTACCTAGTACAAAAGTGTCAAACCAGGATTTTCACCAACATGGTATTCCATTTAACAGATTTTGCACATTTACTTGAGCATCACAGAGGGTACAATACACTCACACCAGTGTAGGATTTTTTTTTTTTTAAATCAGTTGAGGAATTTTATTTTGTTGAGGAGATATGGCCAAGTAGGTTTCAACTTTTTGAGCATTATTCTCCAAATGATACTCTTATATATATGCTTTGTGGGCTCCAGAGAATTTTAGGCCCTGTCCTAAACTACTATTAGTCATTCTTTTTAGAGCTGCCTTTCCAAAGACTATAATTCCATTCTTGATAAGAACATAAACTTCAAGTGTCGAATTTTGTGTTTTCTACTTATTTGTAAGTAAATGTGTTTATAAAAAAGTTCTGTTTTGATTTTTCTGGTAGAGGTAGCCAGTTAAGTATAAGAGCAAACAAAAAACAAGATTCTGTAGGCTTTGGAGGAGGCAAAAGTAAATCATTAGGTGACTTGTGCTTAGGTGATGACCCCCGTCACTTCACAGCCTTTCTACCTGCACAGTTCATGCTAATGTATGATTGGAAAATAAGCAAGGGCTAAAACATTCAACCAGATTTAGAGTCCACAGAATTAACCTGGCATAGTAAGTGATTTTAGGGTTAGGGTTAGGTAAAATACATGCTTTCATAACAGAAGAGTGGTGTGGGTGGATGATGGTGGTGGTGGTGATGGCTTCGGCAGTGGCTATGTGAGCCACAGTTCCTGTGTCGGTGAAATGGAACAATAACTGACTGACACAGACACAGGGAGTGCAGTCCTCCTGATTCAGATGAGGAACAAAACAGCAATGTAGGTACATATTTTGACTAGTAGAAATGTTGCAAAATGGTCCTGTAACCAAATGGAACAGTCCAATGTTACTAATAGGTCCAAAAATAGTGCGGGTCTTGGCAGGGTTGAAGCATATTGGAGAGAATGCTAGCACTTCCTTTTAGTGTTGGAAATTATAACAGATGAAATTCTACAAGATGCTGTGAAATATACAAAGGCTGACATAAACGTAAAATGCTCTGCTTAGCCTAACAACCATATTTAAAAATGTATTTGTTATGACACTTCACTAGCTGAACTGAAAACATTCACAGGTCTGCTGTATTTAACAAGGATTTCTCATGGTAACTGCAAGAATGTAAGTCACTTAAGGAAAAGTGATGATCAAAATATATGACAAAAAAAGGACATAAGAACTTATGTCCTTGTATATGGGACAACTTATGCTTTCAATTCAGAAATTCATCTTGAAACTCAGACATCAGGTCCTTATTTGTACAGGTGTACACTAAATAATGTTGTGAATAGATTTGTTCTTCCTGTCTTCCAAACTAATTAAAATGTAACATTCAACAATTGGTTTACCAGCTTCCAAGTGATGTTACATTTGCTAAAAGAGCACAAACTGATCAGCACTGGAACTGAATAAAGAAACAAAACAGAAATTCCAAATGAAATGTTGCAATTTCAAGACAGAGAATTGTGTAGTAAAATATTTGGATTTGAGACAGATTTACATGGGACTCATAGATGGCACAGAAAACCAACTGGCACTGTCAAGAATGTATCACGATGAAAATATTGATAGGAGAATCTCAACAAAATGCAAGTTTGAAATGAAAACACATAACAAAAGACCAAGACCCATAACAAAACCAAAGGTGGAACAGATGTTGATGAGTTATGTACCAACTATGTTGCCACCTGAACACAAAGTGTTGGCCAATGGTTGAGTTTCAATTGATCCTAAACATATATGGCATAAATAGTTTGATAGTTTATAAAGAAATTAACAAGGGAAAAATACCATGAAGAAATGTTTTTAGAAGTTTGGGACCAAAACTCATAAGAGATCATTTATAGCAGAGGAAAAACAAAAACATTATGCCCAAGGAACAATGCAACCAAATAGTGGAGCACACTGGTGAGCGGACAGGTGAACAAGGGGGTGCAGCATCCCAAAGTCCTGCTGTGGTAAAAAGAAAACCAAACAGATGTCAAGGACATATGGGAAAGGACAATAAAACAGACATGCTATCAGTGTAAGTGATATCTGTGTAAGTAACATGCAATCGTGAAAAGTGCCTTGGGTGTGACAACTGAGGGAAAGATTATTTACCTTGTAGAGTTCTATTGCTATTTTCATTTCTCATATTATCTCTTAGGCTTTTGTAAGCAAGCAAACAGCTAATATGCAAATGTTGATGCACACATTTGATATTTTATTTTACTTATGTCTTGTTTCCCCACTAAAATCATGTTACAGAGCATAGCAGGAAGCACCTAACTCAGGAAGAGAGGCGACAACAATGGTCTGCCACACAGGAAAGGAAAACTAAGCACAGGTACTGTCAGTGACAGTGAGACGTGTGCATGGAACATGCAGGTGTCGTGTGAGAAGATTGCCATGGATTCGACAGTTGAGGCAAAGCTTATTTCTGTGGTAGACTTTTGTTTGTGCTTACACTGTGGTTCACATAGGTTTTCATGCCTACCAGGATTTATAAGCAGCTTATGGGAAAATGTGGATGTTTATTCTAAATGTCCAATACATAATAAAATATAATACTTTATTTGATTTGTATTTATACTCTTGTTAACTACACATTGCATAATATAAGGACTCCTGACAAAACAGCAAGATGTCAAGCCCTGTCCTACAAAAAGGAAAGCAAAACACACATGCTGTCAGGGTAAACAATGTTATGTTCTTTTCATATGTGAAGACTGTCTTAGGTATGAAACTGAGGTAAAGACTTTTTTTGGTAGAGTGCTACTTGTAGTTTCACTGTAGTCACATAAGAATTTATTTATGTTGTTCTTTATTTTAAAGACTTTGTACACCAAAAACCAGCTGATGTTGAAAATTTTGATGCTTTTTTTTTTTTTTTTTGCCTTTTTGAGACAGGGTCTCACTGTGCAGTTCAGGCTGGCCTTAAGCTCACTTTGTAGCTCAGGCTGGTCTCGAACTCACAACAATCCTCCTGCCTTAGCCTCCCTAGTGCTGGAATTACAGGCATGCGCCACCACGCCCGGCTATGCTTTTATATACTCAATATATACTAAAAAATGTGATTATTTTGTTGATTTTTTGCTATGGAGCACTCATTGTTTAATAAAGACTTACAAGATTAACATTAATAATTCATGAGTGGAAATATTCTAACGGAGAAATGAGGGCTCAATACGGCCATGACAAAAAAAGTGCCGTGCTGCATGGGATTCATCCACAGTTGCTGAGTACTTTGTCCTAAGGTTGAGATGTTAATGAAGACAGTCAGAGGGACGGAAGGAGCTAGAAGCAATCTTTAGCAAGGAATGGAAATGGAAAACGGCCTGTCACACTGTGCCTGTGACAACATAAGGTGAAAAGCACAAGCCCAGCAGTACTCAAAGAATCAAGTGTAGAATTACATAATTTAGTAATTACAGAGAGAGATTAGAGCATGCTTCTGCAAAGAATGAGAACAACATCATTCATAGCAGTGAAAAGATTGGCATAGGACACTAAGTGAAACAACGTAAAATTTTCCCAAATGTATCATCATAAAATAATATTATTTAATGTGGATCTCATCTTCTACTTTATTTTCCACTGTATGTCTTACAATCTGTAAGAGAAAGGTTTCAGCCCTATGATATTTGCTTTCTTTAATACTCATTTGTTAAAATTAAACTGGGCTAAAATTAGAAAAGACTGTTAAATTTCTGAAAAATGCAACAAAGCAAACACCAATTGGATTTATCCAGAATATAAACTTCAAAAATATTAAAATATCTTCAAGTGCTTTTAAGTTTATAGCTCCCATGAGCATGCTTCCTGGAATTAAAAAAAAAATCTGTTCTTTTCAAATTATTTTGGAAATGTGTAAGATCAACACGCATGTTAAGAATTTACTGATCCACTGATGTGAAAATTAAATGAAACTGCATCTATGCACCTTTGAGGCTAAAAATGATTGGCCTGACAGCCTAAAAGGAAAAAAAAAAATACAGCAGCCAAGAAGAAACTGTGGAAAGTACAAATTTAACATCAGTTTGATTATCGTATCATAAGGAAAGCATGTGTTACAAAAGATTTATGAGAATAAAACAGTTTGGAGTAAGGTAGATGGAACGCAAGGCACATTTCAACTGGAGGGCAGTTTCCATTTTGCTATGGCTAAAAGGAATCCATGAATTCTTATCATTCTTTCTACCACCTGAAAGCAAATGTTTTTATAATCTTTTCATACATCTGATGTCATTTTACAGTTCAGAAAGGGCTGTGAGAGACTCAGACAATGAAATAGGCCACCTCCTGGGACTGTCCAGAAAGGAGAGAGGTATACAGATGTGGTTAAGAACATTCCAGGTGTGAGACAGAAAAACAGCACAGCAAGCGAGCAGTGCCTAAAGGAGCTGAGACCATATGAGGAACAAACAGAGCACTCAAACTCAGAAATACCCGAAGGCAGGCACGAGGGAAGTGTCTGCGAGCAAGAAGTGCGGCTTCAGAGGCCGTTGAGGGGAAGGGGGATCCTAAAGAGAAAAGGAGCAGGATACCAGTGGTTTCAGCCTTACTGGGTGGGCTGTTGGGCTAACGCATCTTTCATGAGCCCCAGTGAGCTCCAGGAATGCCATGAAGCTCAATCAGCTCCTCATGGTTATACTACTTGATACCAATCTATTCCAAGGTATTTAAGGACTTAGTTGTTCAGCAAACAGAATTTGGAATTAGCGAGTATTTTACTCTAAATAAAAGGTAAAAATGAAATCCCCCAGCTTGATTTATGGCCTCTGGCTTCTTAATCTTTCCAGCCCAGGTACGATCTTATACCTTGTCAGTGGTCCAGTTTACAGGACAGAGGCAGTGGCTCTAGCAAGAAGTCCTGGCAGCTGCAGAGGACACAGGCTCTGCCCTCTAATTCCTCATTGTCTTCAGGGCATCACATTTAGGAGTTTTCATTAGAAGCCAAATTATGGCAAACATATTTTTAAACATTGCCATCCTGTATCACTACTACCCCACTAAAGTAGCAACATGATATTTCTTTGCATTATAAATGCGCATTTTAAAGAGTGACATAGGGAGAATGGCTTAAATTACACATTATTACCTATGTATTTATTAACCCTGTCTCCTCTAATGGGAATAGAGGTACATTTTTATGTATCTATCAGAAGATTACCTTGATTCCAGCTTAATTCTAATTATTATAGATGCCACCTTATTAAGATGCTTATTTATGCAATATTATACATAGCAGGGGTCATCTGAAGCAATATTATTTCTGCTCTGAATGCTATTTTACATTGACAGAATCCATGAATTTTTACTCAATTAGAAAAAGAAACAACTTCATAGGAACAACAGGCAAACTTGCTATGTAAGGATGAGGATATGGACCAAAGGGGGAAAGAGAGCTTTAAGCCTTTTCTGTTCCCTAAAGTTTTAGAAACAGATCACATTACTGACGAGGTGGATTTATTCCTGTATAGGTAATGTACATCATTTTTTTTAGTTTCAAAATTAACTCATTTAATTTTTTATATTTAAAATTATAAATATTTTTTTAAGTAATTATTTGTTTGGTACAGAGTCTTGCTATATAGTTCAGACTCATCCTGATTCTCTTGTTTCAGCCTCCTTAGTGATGGGATTAGAGGGTGCAACATTGTGCCAGCTTCAGGGCTGGCATGTGACATGCATTTGACAGGAATTTTCTTCAGGGAAAGTACAGGGAAGAAATCAAAATGTACCAGGTATCTAACACAGGTCCTTACATTTGCCGGGGAGGTCCTTAAGACTGTGGAGGTATCTCCCCAGCCCCACATTTATTTTTAGAGTAGTTTAAGTTTACCTAAAAGCTAAGCAGAAGATGCAAAGGGTCCACTGTGTAACCTCCCATCTTTCCTATTTCCTGAGCCCCTACCATGCTCCACAAACTATGTTCTCTATTATTAATACCTTGCATTCTTATGATACTTATAACCAATGAGTCAGTATGAACACAAAATTAACTGAATTAATTGTTTATATTAAACTTCATGTTTTGTACTGTATATTTTATGGGTTTTGATGAATGCAGGACATTGCACACTATTAGAGCATCATACAGTAAAATTCACTGTCTTAAAAGTGCCTTGTTCCCTAACTACTCATGCCTGTTCACCCCACTTTTAGTTCTACAAATCATACTTTTCAACAGAAAAATCACTCAACAGTTTTTTTCATAGGTTGTTTTGAGCCTACCTACTATCCTATGGGGAATTGAAAAACTTACCGGCTCAACAAATTCAAACTTCTTTTTTTCTTGAACCTCTTGAATTTTAAAGACATATTCCAATGATGCTTCATAGAAGTTTTGATGCTCTCGGTCAATCTGTGTATCTGCCTAAAGAATGAGAAACAGGCAAGGCATGGCAGAGAGGAATCACCAGTGGTTCTCTAGAGAGATAGTCAATTAACACAGTACTTTAAAATTTTATCCAAACTAATTCTACAGGAAGATTTAATATAGCAGTTATCACAGCCCTTCCTCACAAGAGCTTGCAGTATATGGACTCAAGAAACACAGAGACACAGGAAATGACAGGACTTATTCTCATGAAAAAGTTTTTTTTTTTTAAAAAACCCACTGAAAAGATTTGACAGGGATTTTCTGCAGGGTAAATACGGGGAAGAAATCCAAGAAAGTGAAATTTGCATCACACTATGAAAGAGCTTTGGCCCTGAATAACAAATCTGGATATCAGTCTGGGGAAAGCATCTGAGAATATTAAGCAGAAGGGCTGCATCATTAAATAAAATCTTGTAAAAATAGTATGGTAGCAGAACCAAAGAAAATCTAATAGCTCTAACCTGATGAATCCCATGCCATCAGTGTTAGGCACATTCATTCTTTCTGATTGCAATAAGGTTTTATTGATTGAGCGTGGGGCAGCATCCCGAGGAAATTCATTTTCTTTCTGCCTTCACATCTTTCTCCTCTTTCTTGCCCCACACTCAGCTATATGCCTGAGATGTAGCTTTGGTTGGGCAAAGACACAGCATTTTTGCCCTCCTCCACACTTCCAGCTGATAACGGGGACCACTAAAAGCAGGTCACAGGAGCACCAGGACCCACTTACAATGAGAGAATGGAAAACTGCTTAGGAGACATTTAAAATAGTTAATTTCACAAGGGAAAAACTTGGGAAAAAAGTTTCTTGGTGTGGACAACACCACACCATAGCATTTTACTCCAAGCACCTTTAAAAATAATTATAGTTGTGAACATTTTTTACTTACCAGTAACTATGAACAGCCCAACATTATCAGCAACTCACTAGGATTTTTAAAGTTGATACTTCCAAGTTCTTAAGTTAATATTTGTGAAAAATATATAAAGCAGTTGGAAGATCTGAGCAAAGGGTTTCTGAGTTCTCAAAGACTGTTTAGGAAAGATCAGGGCACTGACTATTAAGATAAAAGGGAAATCTTTATTTTATACAAACTGTATCTTTTTCCTTTCTTAGCATCACTTAGGGGAAGTTTAAGTTAACAGTGAGAGATAGGTGGTGGTGTACATTTTTAACAACTGATATTATAGGAGGAAAAACCTATTTGCAGTTTTTGGAATAAGCAGTCCCCAAATGACCATTCTAAATCGCAAATTCATGATAGCTGAGTGCAGGAGTTGGAAAGATGTAACATGGACTCTGCCAAGCAAGTTTTATAACACTATGGCTGAAAGGGATGCAAGCACGTCTTCAGTTTCCTCAGATACATTCTACTCTATAAGCTATTTCAAAATTTTTATTTACTTTCAAATATGATGACATTAATTGTGCTGCCTAGCATACTGGAAGAAACTTTAACACTGCAATACCTTTTGAAGCCACATTGGTTATTTCCAATCAAGAAGTTGTATAGAAACAGTTAATATAGCAGCAGACCTGGGCTGCAAGACTGTACAAAGCTGCTCCTTGGCTGACATCTAGGGATGTGAATGGGAGCGTTAGCTGACAAAAATGGTTCATGCCACTGTGTGAACAATATGGCTTATGCCAAGTCTTTCTTTTCCATTCAAGAGTGTGAAATCTGGGTAAGTGCCAGATTTCACATCTATAAAAGACAGCCACAAATCCACCATATTCTGCATCCTCTACATTCTCCTAGACAATCACCAACCACAGTGAGAGTCTTGAGCACCAGAACTCAAGTATAAAGTCACTTCTTCAGAAACATGTTTGCCATGCACAGTACTATTCGCTCCCCCAACCATGGAGCAGGGCACAAAGAAAGAGGACGAATAATGATTCTAGTGAGTTGCTAGTTACAGATGTTTTCAAATACCTCCAACCTACATAACTGAAAAGTGATAAATCAAAACTTCAAAACTGCTCTGTGTATCATTCTTAAGATTATGACAACATAGCTACTTTCAGTACTACATATATATATATATATATATATATATATATATATATATATATATATATATATAGCATATATATATATATGTAAGGACCTACAGGGTGTTTAGGGTCTTACTACTAGATTGGACTTGTAGTGACCTGCCTGTTCACAGCCTCCCAAGAGCTGGGATTACAGGCATGTGCCACCATGCCCAGTCTCAATTGCCCTCTCAGTGTGCCCCGGGGGTGGGGCTGACAACAGTACTAGATTCATAATGGCATTTCTATACTTGAAAAATATATTCTACAAACCTACTATGTGGTTTACAAGTGAACATGCAGCAACTGGTGTTACATATTTGGTATCGAATAAGTAGGTTATGGTTTATCATTCAAACTGGGATAACTTCCCACTAGAAGAGAATATGAGTAATAATCATGTCAGAACAGCATATGCACCTTGTTGTTCACATGGCAAAAGTGACATTAATGCAAGAAAGTAAATTAATTTCACAGGAAAACCATATGGTTTTCCAGGTAGCTACATTCCCTCCAACAAGCTACAGTAAGCTATCCTGACAGGAAATGGGAAATCACAGGTGGTAGGCGTTTGAACATTCCCAAAGGACAAGAGTGCAAAATCATCTCTGAAGAGCAAGTACATTTAGAATAGGTAGAGAGGGAGGGAATAGAGGCAGAGGGCAGGAGTTTTCTTTGGGTTAATCAAAAGATATGTAACTGAAGGTTCAGTCTGGTAAATCAGGAAGGATGATTCACAGAAAAGCTGGCAGTGACTGCATCCTACAGGCATGTGAGCACTGAGATGTTGGTATGAACCTGCCACACTCAAGATGCCAACTGTGAGGGTTGCACTGTGCACCTGGGTACATAGATCTTTCTTTCCTTGGTAATGGTGATGTGTCCAGTGCACCCTTCACACAACAAGTAGCCTGAAAGACGTGCATGTGAGAAGCAAGGGAAAGGACAAAGATGAATCTGACATAAGAAATATCTGCATCAATAGTGAAGGAAAGTCGAAAAAATAGAACATTTAGGAAAGACATGATACACAAGATTTCACATGTATCGCTGAGATTTGAGAATACAGAGCCTTGGAACTCTGAATGATGCAGAAGGCCAGAAATGACCATGCCTGAGGAGAATAAGGAAGGCAGACACCTTGGGACCAGCACAGACACCAGAACTAAGCTGAAGGATCTGTGTCATGAAAGGGCTGGGATGCAAGGGTGGGACAAAAGAACAGAGAGGACGTGGGGACCTAGGATACAGATTTCTAACAGGAATCTGTTTTCCATTTTACTTTTTCTTTAGCTATAATAGCAATATATATTCATTGTAGTAAGTTTATTATTCATTACTTTTTGTACAGAAATGTGAAGAATTACAACCTCATAGATAATAGCTTGGTGTGTAATACACACACACAAATCTACTTTAAAACAAATCTGAAATGTTATTGTATATTCCAGCTTAAAATTTATTTTATTTTTCAATACTTAATCTCAAAATATTTCCACTGACTTTCCCAGTGGAATTTTACATAGCCATATCACCTTCCATTTTTGGTCAACTATACTTGTATATTTGCCCCAATCATTCTTTTGTGAAATCATTCATTTAGAAAAATTTCTAAATTTTTATGTTATGAAAAATTTGTGTATTTGTATAGTACTTTTACAATTTTCAAGCATTTCTCACAGATAAATTCCTATCAATAGAAATGATCTCAACTATCTCACATAACTCAGGTTCATTGAGACATGAGGTCAAATTTACCTCAGAATGAGAGAGGATAAGGAAGAATGGTTTACAGGATTGAAAATAGTTAAGATATGTTATGTTCATGTTCCAGCTCTCCAAAATTAACACCATTATTCTATACTGCAAATATTAGTAAAAAATAACAAAAATGAGAATGAGCAAATATTTTAATGTTCTGAGAACAAAATATGCCTCGTTTCTGCTGCTTCCACTAACAATGTTTATCTTTTAATGAATTTAAAATGACACCTTATTAGTCCTTTGCATTATTTCCAATAGAGGACACTGCGATAATATTTATTATTAGTCTATAGCTCCTCTTTGATCACTTCTCTCTTATATCCTCAGTCTACTTTTCTTCCTGATTTGCAAACGTATCTTATATGTAAAAGATGTAATCTTTGTCATGTTATATAAATTCTCTAATGCTCTGGGATTTAATTTTGTTTAATAGTTTTTGAAACAGATTATTTTAATACATTCAGGTCTTTCTACATTCCTTTTATGCTTTCTTTTCATTTTAACCTTGGAAATGAATTATTCACTCACATCAAACATGCTTTCTTTGCACCCACTTTAATCTTAAGAAGTCTGCCCTCAGTTCTCTGCCTGTTTATGCCAACAACCTGTCTAACTGATGACTTTGAAACTATGTCAGCACAAGCTGTCCTTTCAAGTCGGTTCTGAAAATGGCCGGTCACACATAGTCTATGAGCAAAGCGAGCAAGGAGTCAGCAGTGTAGGTGAGAATGCACAGAGGGATCTTTTCGAGAACAAGTTAATAAGCGTGGTGCTGGCAGATGAGCAAAGCTGTGTTGGGAAGGGATAGATGACATTAACGCCACAACACAGAATTAAGTGGCAGCATCTCCATACAACAGGCTTAATTCTTGGAAGGGAAGAGGGAGGAACGCCCAGTCATACCCCCATCTGCAGTACATATCGCTGAGGAGCTGCTTTGGTGCAGCTCAGGTAGGCTGTGTCAAAGCCTGTGCCTCCTGGCATGGAGGGGCGTGCATGCTGCGCACTTAGGGAGTGAGACAGGAGGACAGTATTACTGACTGCATTAGAGCCTCTTTTAGCCTCCAACTAAACAGAGCCAGGCGGGTGTTTCATTACCCACAGCCTACAGGACTGAGGGCGACCAGCAAGGGAAGCTATGTACCGAGCAAAGTTGTCAGGGAAACTGAGCCATGGCCTCCAGAGGGCTTCTCAGTTAGGCTGCGGTTACCATGTTCTTGAGCGGGTTTCAGCACCATCCTGTCTAAGGGCAGCCTCTCACTGTTACTAAGGATCCCAAGTTCTTCAGGGACTCTAAAACCCACCCTTGATTTGAGGCGATCGATTTCTTTAACTGGCCCCAGGCCCCAGTTCTTGGCCTGGCTGATGGCTGTGCACTGATGACAATTAGGGGGCCTCCTTCCACTTTGCCCTAAAGTCTATTATAGTGAAACATGCAAAGAGAAGCATGAGGATTTAAAACATTTGGAACACATAAATAGAATATTAAATTACAATAAGTAATCTCATATCCTCAGAGAAGTAAATATGTCCAAGAAATTTAAAATAGAATCTAGCTTTCCTTAATGTCAGATTGTCTTCCATTTGACTTCAGTCACATGACCTTTAGATGAGAATAGAGCTGTACACAAGCATGCCTTAATAACGGGAGACCTAGCTTATACTGAACTCATGCATAAATGCCAGGCAAAGCCAGTTTTCCCTGTGAATGAAGAAACTGGATGTCTTCAATAAGAACATAAATATTTTGGAATAGAATCAAATGCCAACATAATATTCCTGGTCTCTTTTGACTGGAAATTTTAACACTTGTAACTTTAAGCATGAATTGTGGCTAAACTTGCACATATGGGAATTTTAAAAAGGCATAATGAGGCCAGAGCACAGAGGACCAGGGACAGTAAAAAAGCAGCTGAGGAAGGCTTTGCCAGGCTGAGGATGAGGGTGACACACTCTGACAGTGGTTCTTCACCACAGTATGTAGAAGTAGCGAGGAGTAGAGGCACTAAGAAAGACAAATCCTGTCCAGACTCACTGTGAAGCTTCACATATACAGTGAACTGGGGCAGAGCTAGCTCAGCAACTCGTACTCCCTGCTCACTCTATTGCATGCTGGGAGAATAGAGACATCAATGGCAAAGGAGTCTTATTTTTTTGACATGCTCCATCACTGAACTGGAATTGTACTGTCCTTTAGTAGAAGGACTACTGTTGATTTTATAAATTACAGTTACAATGCTGATGAAGGAAGGAATAAACTACAATACTATTTCAGACAAAAGGAAACAGACTGTAAGATAAATACAAATATAAAATATTGCGGCTCTTTTGTTCTTAAACAAAACAAAGTAATTAAGATTTTTAAAGTATATACCTATATATATATTTTTTGCCAATCTGAACCAAAACTTTAAAAAGAAATGGCACAGATTTTAAAAATTTAACATAAAATGATCTTGATAGGACTTACCTCTTTAAAATATGATGAAGAAAAAGAAGAGGAAAAAAATCTTGTTTAAGCCTTCTAATTGTTGAAGGAAACACTAATCTTTCACTTGGAACTACTAATTCTAAATGCCATAAAGTGTGCAAAGCCCTGTCCACAATAGGCTGAACCAAGTTGGCTACTGTTACTGTCATTTCATTAAAAAGTAGGAAATTTTGACTTTATATGAATTAAAATTAATGTTTTTTTCTACCTCTCAATGGGAAAGCTTACCTCTTGCAAATGAGATTCCTTTTTCTTTGCAGACAAATTCAAATGCTTGTCAAGAATAGAATAGTATTTTTCACTTTCCTTGTCAAATTTCTTCTTTCCATCCTAGGGGACAGGAATTACAATTAGAAAGATTCAAATCAGAGCGACAAGGAAGCCTTCATTTTCTCAGTACTCTTCAAGAGTCCAAAATAATTCTTTAACAAAAGGCTTTCCTACATTGTGGCTATATCCAAAGCCTTCATTCAGTAGAGTCTTGTGGGTGATTCCATTGGATTAACCTACAACATTTCAGAGAACCATTTACATGGACTATTTTCATGGAATCATATTTCCCAGCCACACTTTCAAATGACTAACTTTTGATAGGGAGGAAAAGACTTTTACTAAAAACCTCAAATGAAAAAGAAAATTCAAAGTCAGATGAAAAGGCTTAATATCCACACCCCACATTCTGATTTTTGTTTATTTCTAAAAAAAATCTAGTTTTCTTTTTTTTGGGTGGTGGGAGGATACTGATAACAGGACAGTCTTTTCATGGAAGAAGATAATATCTTTGTTAGATTATGGTATACTAGTACAGAAATGCAAATGCAAGGAAATACTTAGGGGAACAGGATATACCTTCTGAAGCTACAACTGTTGTACCACTAGGCATGCCTTTTTTTATTTATGAATGTATATAAATTACTAACTAACTGATACACAGATATCATTGTTTAAAGCAATACTAGTCCCTCTTTTTGTTGCAGTGTGTCTAAAACTGCAATCTCAGGATCACTTGACTCAGATGTTTACAGCTTGTTCATAATGCGCAATCCTACTTTCTTCACCCAAATATTCTGGAGCTACTGTTTAAACCTTCTATGACTATTATGTACAATTCTTTGTTCCATTATCTGCATAAATCCTGTTAGAAATAAAAGATGGGTGGATGGATCGATGAAAGGAAGGGAGGGAGGGAGGGATATGAAAGGAAAAGAGGAAAGAAGGAAGGAAAGAAAGAGGAAAAGCGAGAAAGGAGCATGAAATGGAAAGTCAGGCAAGGAGGGAGGAGGAAGCGGGCTTGAATGTAGGGCTCTTTCCATTATTTCAAAGTGGTCAGAGCTAAGTTAATGTACACAGGTGATGCTACTTTAAGGCCTTGGCATTCTAAACTTTGTTCTTAAATACACTTTCAGGATCATAGCTTGATCTGTTTCCATACATGGAATTTTAGACAGTGAGCTGATAAAGCTGAGTTGAATAGGAGGACTCTGCTTTAACAATTCCAATGATGCCTCTCATCTTGGTCTAAGTGTGTACCATTCCTAGTGTCTTATCCATTATTATCCTATCTTAAAACAAAAGACAAAGGAAAAAAAAATTAAGATTTCGTGTCATTATTCAATTATTTCCCCAATTCTGTATATCTATACATTAATCTGAGCAACAGATTTGAAGATAAAAATAGATAGTATAACCATTGCTAATTAGTTGTGCCTCTTTTGAAAATCTGTAACATATGTATTGTTGTATGTCACCCTGTTTTTGTCTCTTTTCCTATTTGTTTTTATTTTACTCTTCAAAATAAAATTAAATAAATTATAAAAAAAGTTCAACCAAGTTATAGAACACTTAAGAAATATCGAGAGGTTTGTACATGAAAATATGACATCTGAAAATGAAAGGGATAACAGTCAAACCCTTCAAGGTGCTTGTATTACCTAAAAAGAAGGTGTTGTCTTATTTAGAGAAACAAAACTGGGAAATAAGAATACCATTTCCATTCAGGAAAGAGGGTCTGCAGAATTTACAAAATAAAATTTGGCAGAGAAGACTTAAAACAGAGAGACCCACAGTCCTGAGGGGAAGAGATCAGTCTCAGCGTCATCAGAATGCACCTCTAGGTGAACGTGGCACCTTGTCCTCAGCCACTCTTACTGGGATATGCTGATTCCTGCCCACGACTGAACTATCTCAACCTGCCTTTCCAAACAGTGCTCTCCTAGCTCCTGTCAGCTCCCTACTCACACTTTCTTTTTCTCCACATCACCCTCTGTCAAAAACATTCCTTCCTTCCAAGTTACACATTTTCAGCTTCCATCCACTGTAACTTCTAGCTCAACTATACTTCCTTCACAAGTCCTGTCTCTCAACACTCTCTCCTTCAGCATTCACACAGCCATATGAATGTCTCTGGTGTTCTGCTCTGCAATGCAGGTTATGTAAGCTTCCAATCTACCTTAACACTGGACACCTAGTGAGTGACCAACAGGTCCCCAATGAGAGGTGAAAGTCTCTCTTTACACTTATGGGCACCATTGTCCCTCACAGAAGCCCTCTTTGTTCAATAAGCTGTTACCCATGATGCATGGACCACGCTGCACAAACAGCCCTGACTGGGACCCAAAGGCCTCAGTGTGAGTGGGTAGCCAGCTGTGCTTGTGGACAGTACAGAAAGCTGGCCTTCACGTCACAGTAGGGGCTTATGAGTTTGCAATGAGCACAGAAGAGGAGATTGGTTTTGGGAGACTGAAGCACAGTTGGGGAGAGAACCCTTGTTTTTTGATTTCAGCTTGTGTTTGGTGACATTTTTGGAAATGTTAATTCAGTGCCAACACATCAGCATTTCTGGCAACACAAGAATCATTCCTAGAACCACTTCCCAGATTCTTATTCAAATTTTGGACTTTCACAGGCCAGGGAAATAAATTTATTCAAAGGTTCCAGTGATGTAGACAACAAAAACACATTCAGTTTGAGCATAAAATAGAGTTGAGATTAAAAGACCAGACCACATACAGGAAACTATAATCTACACAAGCATGTTCCAGAAACAGAAAGCATTTTTCCCTGAACCTCACATCCCCCCCAAAAGCTATGATTTACTGCACACACAAACCAAGTCTGATTTGGACTCAGAGGCACAGCTGCACACAGCGCTCCTGAGGCCTTGTATACTTGAAACAGACATCAAACTAAGACTGCCCTGAAAAGCAGTGCTGTGGGAGGGAGGGAAAAACAATGTATGAATGGATCTTCACTACATGTTGTGCATAGTCACTGTCTTCTTCTTGCTATGCTAACAGGCTTTTTTTTATTTAAAGGCTAGGGGGATAGGGAGATAGCTCAGCAGAATAAGCACTTGCCTGGCAAGTACAAGGGCCTGAGTTCAATCCCCAGTTCTGCCAAAAAAAAAAAAAAAAAAAAAGAGAGAAGGCTACATATTATCATGTATGGTTTCCTGAGATCCACTGAAAGTATATTCAAAGTGGGTAATCATTTAAAATAATACCAAAAGAAAAAGTAGTTTGAGAGAAAACAGAGGATAATTAAGAGAGAAGAGATTGGGCTGGGGAGATACTTGATGATCGAAAGCCTGCCTGGCAAGCTCAAGGACCTGGGTTCGATTCCCAGTACCACATGCCATGCTGGCTACTGATACCAGGCATGGCGGTAAACACCTGTAATCCCAGTGCTGGGGATGCTGGGACAGGAGGATCACTATGAGTCTGAACTGTATAGTGAGACCCTGTACCAAATAAATGTTTTAAAAAAGGGAGAGAAGAGATGGCCTACTCCTAGGCCCAGTACAGCAGCATTACTGCGAGTCTGTGACTGACTGGCTTCTTAAGGCTTAGTGTGTTAACTGAGCAACAGGGACACTTAAGCTGCACCCCACCTTCATCTCACATGCTGAACGAGTGATGAGAGGAAACCTTCACAGGGTAGACTCCCAGAACTAAACTAGCAACACTGCTATTTCCAGCAGAAAACTTGTGTGAAATATTTAAAACATTTTAGACATTTATCACCTATACCTATATATCAAAATGCACAAATATTGGAGTCGGGAAATAGCTCAGAGGCATAAGTGCCTGCCTAGCAAGCACAAGGTCCTGAGTGCAATTCCTGGTACAAAAAAAAAAAAAGTACAATATCATTAAAGACAAGGTCACCCAATGTATTCTTACTGACAAGTGGGTACTAATGATGAACAACAACAGATCACCACAATATTTAATTCAAGTAAGTTTTCAAGCTGTTACATAATCAGACTTTTGTATAAAAGGCTATTACAAAGTTATAGCACCTTTGATTTTAATGTTATGTTTTAAACAAGAAGTACATGAATATTTTCTGTATTTCTTTAAGAAAAGGAATGCACACTGGAGGTTGGTTCATCACATATTTAATGTTTCAATGATATGTTACTCTGGATTTTGTGAAATTTCCCATGTAACCTATGGAGTCACAATGGTGGTATATAACCATTATCCAAATAAATGCCATTTATATATTTACTTATATATATTTCAAAACTTCAATTTAATACACACCATAAGAAGTGGTGACATGAAAGATAATGAAAAATAAATTCCATTTCTAGAGCATGAGAATTCTTATTAATTGGTCCTGTGCAAGGCACTAAAATACAGGAGAGAATAAGAAATAACTCCAGTAATCACTTCTAAGTGCTTGTTTTCTGCCATTTCAATGGTGAGTATTGGTAACTTATCCCAGTAAGAGAAAAGCTAATAGAGTGAATAAAATTAATCTGAACATTAGGACCACAAAAATATTATCAGAGAAATAACTTAATCTGAATAAGATCACAGACATTACAAGAGGAAGAGTAAACAACTTCAACCCTGAGTCCAAAGCCTATGCTCTTTACCCAGTAAAATGGAGCCTGGAAGGGCTGGCCAGATAGATCAGTGGACTAAAGTGTCTGTTTAGGCAGAGTGAGTGCAGCAGCTGGGGTTTGATCCCTGGTATGCCATTTGGCCCCACCCCTGGGGTGCACTGAGACAGTGATTGAGACTGGGCATGATGGTGTGTGCCTGTAATCCCAGCGCTTGGGAGCCGAAACATCAGAATAACTATGAGTCCAGTCTATGCAGTAAGATCCTGTAGACTCTACTAAAAAAAAAAAAATTGGGAGAATGATGAGAGTAGAGGGACAAGAAGAGGAAGGAGCGGGAGAGACAGAGCAAGCAATAGGAAAATTGATGTAAAGAAAAGGAAAGGGAAGAAGAAAGTAGGGCTGGGGAGATGGCTCAGTAGAATAAGTGCGTGCCTGGCAAGTGCAAGGGTTTGAGTTCAATCCTTGGTTCTGCCAAAAAACAAAACAAAACAAAACAAAAACCCAGAAAGTGCCTGGTTACTTTGCTCTGCTTGCTGGGACAAAAGACCATGGAATTAAGGAAGGAAAGGTTCATTTGGCTCACAGTTGGTGGAGGTTTCAATTCATACTCTGCTGGCTCCAAGGCAGCCCGGCACATGGTAGAGGGCAGCAAGAAGTTCATGGTGTCAGAAATCAGCAAAGCACAAGGAAGACCCAGGAGCTGCAGCTTACTGCAAGCCTTTCTCCTTTATGTTGCATTCAGGCTGTGCACCCTAGGCTGGGAGTAGCACTCACACCCACAATCCCAGAAGCACACCCATAATCCCAGCATTGGATCATGAATTAATCACAAAGTCTTTTAGTCCATCCCAGTGACTACATGAAGTTTTGGGGGGAGTAAGAGTCAGGTTACCAGGTCACACCCAGAGGGTACATCTCCTTCCCTAGCTTCTTCATCTCTCTTGCAGGTTCCTCACCATGTGGTGGGGCCCTGGGCAAGTGTTCCTCCCCAGGAGCTGGCCCACCTTGGACTGTAATTTCCAGCCAAGCTGTGGCCGGGCATCATATCTCAGCAGCTATAACTGACCTCGACAGTAGCACTTGATTCCAGAATGGTTATTTGGAAAATTACCTAAGGTGAATTTAATTAGATTTCCTAATTAAAGTTACCCCTACTTTTTCTCCCTGTCAAATATTCACATTGTTTCCCTGGTTTGAGATGACAAATGACTCAGATGAATAAACATGGAACAACAAAGTAGTCTGACAAAAGCTAGTTAAACTACATAGGATCAGTAAAATTTATAGTTTAAATGAAAGGAGTTTTTATTTTTTTATTTATTTTTTTTTTTTCTAGTTCACAGGGTAAAAGCAATAGCAAATAGAAACTGTTTCTAATATATTAAATATAATGCTATTTCAGTTAAAATTTCCTAGGAAATAGTTCCCAAGGTAAAGCTTGCCTGCTAAACTCAGGTGTTGTGTGTGTGCACATTGCAGTCCCTGTATAGCAAAACAGAAGGAAAAGGAATGGAAGGCCAACCCTAGGGCCCATGCCTACCCCGCAACTGCAGCAGGAGAGAACAGCCAGGGGGCTCACAGAGCACAGGTTGGCTCCGTTCACATCCTGCAGCATGGGGCATTTCAGGGTGGCTCACTGGGGCAGAAGCAGGGCAGCAAGATGCATGGCCAGCATCCTCCTACAGTTGCCCAACACCTGGCCATGGTCAGGAACTCTCCTGCACTGCGGACTGGCGCCTCCAGATGCTATGGGATGCTCCAGAGCCCATGGTGCGGTCCCCTGAGGTACCATCCCCCAAGAGTACACGTGGTGAGGAGAGTCAGTGAGAGGAAAAGGCTCTGTACTGAGCTGACCCAACTTCCACTGTGTAAGCAGCTGCAGAAGCTGGCTCCAGGCCATAAGTACGTGGGAGGGAAAAGAGCCCAGCTTCCTAGGCCAGGGCTCCTCACTGATCAGGGTACATGGGCCAAAGAGGAGGAGATGCAGGAGGCCCACTGTCAATACACATATTCCAAAGACAGATTTAAAAAATAAGCCATTTATGTTGTATCTTTTAATG
The DNA here is from genome assembly GCA_004027165.1 of Ctenomys sociabilis. Classification (NCBI taxonomy): domain Eukaryota; kingdom Metazoa; phylum Chordata; class Mammalia; order Rodentia; family Ctenomyidae; genus Ctenomys; species Ctenomys sociabilis. Next base: position 88,207 of record PVKA01000731.1, read on the forward strand.
AAACATTTTCATTATAAAAAAACAAAGAAATGAAACATTTTCAAGTACTTTGTGAGGTCATTTACAACCTTAATTTGATTTTATATATTTTCTGATCATAGGCATTTCAGAAATATGATATGTACAGATAGAAAGAGAAATGTGTTATCCTAACACTCATCTTAAAAAGTGTAAAAATAAAGTTGATGAAAACTGATTGTTATTATATTAAGCCAGCAAGACAATAGAGTCCAGATTAAAACGGAAAAACAACAACAACAAAAAAAAAGTGCAAGACCTTAGTTCTGGCACTTAAAGGAAAAGGACACAGGCACCCCATTCTCCAAAAGGAAAAGGACACAGGCACCCCATTCCAAAAAGAAAAGGACATAGGCACCCCCATTTTAAAAGGAAAAGGACACAGGCACCCCCATTCCAAAAGGAAAAGGACACAGGCTTGCCTATCCTCCAGAACACTGAAGTGAACTTTGTTACTGGCACAGAATAAGCCATACGAGCCAGTTCTACAAAGGGCCCCTCCTACATATGAGCACTTGGAATCTTTCATTTTTTTAAAAAGCTGATTTTACTACAATCCCCTTTTGACACAGCTCCATCTGTTCTTCCTAACAATAGCAGAACCCTGACCTGCAGCAAGGTGTACAACTGCCAAGAATAGAGTACAGTGCCCAGGCTCTAAGCAGCAAGATGTGACTTAGTTTCATCAGTGATTATAAGATGCAGGAGCACAGCCCCCAGAAGACTCCCCTTCCCCTGCCAGAGAAAGAGCAGTCTCAGCTCAGCTGTAGAATGCTGTCCAGTGGCTTCTTCTGACCTTCCCATACTTTTGACCTTACAGCTTTACTCTCTGAATAAATTCTTCCTACTCTTAAAATATAATATGTATATAATATATAAATAGTATATATAAAATGAATTAAAGACTTTAGATCTGAAAGTAGGAAGCCACAGTACTACAAGACAACACAGGGAGCACTTTAGGGCATTAGAATGGACAACAGTTTTTTGACAGAGTCCTGAAACCATAGGAAACTGAAGCAGAAAGAGACAAACAGGATCACATGAAAGGCAAATGCTTCAGCACAGTGAACAACTAACATAGTAAAGAGACAACACATAGGATGTGAGAAAAATGTCTGGGAACTATAAATCTTGACAAAAAGTCAATAGCAAATAAAACTACCTTATTTAATAATGACCATAGGACTCAGGCTATTCTGACAAAAGAAGACATACTTAGCAATGGCCAACAGATGAGTGAGATGAAATGCCTACTTCAGTAATGCCCAGGTACATGAAGAGGCACAGCTCACTGCAGAGAGATGAAAAACAACAAGCACTGGTGACTATGTGGAGAAAGAGGGCCCTTCATGGTTGATGACCACGTGAACTGATGTAGCCATCAACAGAGGCAGCAGGGTTCACAGAGAATTCCAAAGAACTAGCATATGATATAGCGGTCCCACTACTGCAGATAGATAGAGAGATAGACAGAGAATTCAGTATGTGCAAGAGACATCTGCACTCCCATGTTTAGTGCAGCACTCTTCACAATAGCAAAAAATGAAGGCAGCTAAACTGTCCACCGATCTATGAATCCATCATGGCATAGACATAACCCATGAAAGAACAATACTTCTTTTCAGTTTTTTATATAGGTTCAGCCTCTCATTACCATGTCAGTTGTTTACTGTGCTGAGGCATTTGCCTTTCATGTGATCCTGTTTGTCTCTTTCTGCTTCAGTTTCCTATGGTTTTAGGACTCTGTCAAAAAACCCTTGTCCATTGAACCCGAGATGCACATATATACTGGAATACTATCCAACCACATAGAGGACAAAATCTCTTACTGTGCCACTTGGACAGACATGTAACCGTTAGGCCAGCGCACGAAGGCACAGAAAATCACATAATGAACATGCTCACACATGTGCAAAATCTACAAAAGTTAAGTTCATAGAAATTGAGACTAGAATGGTGATTATAAGAGGTGGCAGGAGGGAGGAATGAAGAGGGGATGGCCAGTGTGGATAGGGCACATTTAGCTAGGAAGAGTAGCTTTCAGTCATCTGTGGTGCAGTAGGAAGACTATGGCTTACAATAACTGACTACTCAGACTATTGGGTTCTAATACAAAACAGACAAAAAGTCTAAGATTACAGATATGCTAATCACCTTGATCATTACACATTATATATGTATTAAAATGTTACAGTGTACTCATCAATATGTATAATTAGTATGTTAATGAAAAATAAAAATACTTAAATATAAAACAATAACATGTGAAGAATAAAAACAGAAAGAGTTACATCTTTTATGTTACAAGGTAATTTGGTATTTATTGCAGGTATTCCTATCTAGGGCCTAACTTCTGAAAACAGGTTTTCCTTTTTTTTGACACTGGGAATCAAACTCAGGACTTTGTACTTCCCAGGCAGGCACTGTGCCACTGAGCTACATCCTTGACCCTAACTAGGAAGCTAAGATTAAAGATATGGGACTGAAACACACACAGACAGGGATATGGACGTTGATTCTAGTTGATTTGCAGTCTCCAAAACATAAATGGAGTCAAGGCTGAGAAATCATGCAAGCTAACAGTGTTTTCTACTCACTGTCTTCTGCTAGTGAATGAGTTAACTATAGTCAGCCAAATGTACAGACAGCATGAAACAGTCACATCTACCTTTTGGTTTTATCAGTGCTGTAGCTATGCTACCTTAGGAGTCTTACTACTCTTCCTCTTGTCATACAAAAGAGGCAAAGTCCTTCTACTTAAATACTGTGCAGTGGAATAAAGGACAAATAAGAAAATGATTACCTCAAGCACCCACATAGCTGCTTTTACTCCTGAGCTTCACCTAGGAGCACCTACCATGAAAGCATTTGAAGGACAACCCCTAGTAGCATGGCCCTGCATGCTGGTGGAGCCAACCCTAACACAACAAGATCATCAAGTCTACTGCCAAGGAAGAAAGTGGCAACTGTAAGAACTGCACTCCCAACTGTGACACCTTCTGTGTCCCATTTGTTTGGGGCCACACAGTTGCAAACCCTTGCGCATTCATATTCACTGAGCAGGACAATGGAGATCTTCAAAGACAGAGAGGAAAGGCAGAACCACAGGTTGCAAGTACTGGAAACTGTTGGCTTGCTAGTTAAGGACAGGGCTGAATGGTGCTGCTGCTTAACTCCTTCGTGGCATAGATATAACCCATGAAAGCAAGAACAATACTTCTTTCACTTTTTTATATAGTTTCAGCCTTGGTCACTGTTACTTTAAAAATCAGGTCCTTCTGCCACACATAAGGACACTTATGAAATGTGTATGTAACATCCCTAAAATCCAGAGTTACTATCTTGCCTCCTGTGAAGCCACATGTCATCACTCCTATGGCTCATGAATGTCTAGACTACACCTACCATCATGCCAACTAAGGTCTGGTTACATCTGATACTGCTAAATGAAATCAGCCCAGGGAGCCACTAGGTAGAGCACGTCTTGGTACTTCGGAATGCACATGTGTGCATGACTGTAATACGCTTTCGCTAGTAATTTACAGTGGAAGATAGCCATCCTAAAAATCTACATCCTCACTCTCAAACTAAGCTTGCTCCTTATACACTTGCAAAGAATATGAAGGAAAAAAATAAAGTACCCATGGGTCAGGTGCTTGTGAAACTGAAGCGCATCACATAGTGATCACCTGTTCTCATCCACAGCAATAGAGTAACACAAGATAACAGACTGAGTGTGAGATATTTACATCTGCCATAGGAAAAGTTTTAAGCTACAGAGTAGACCAGATTATGCTGGGTGACCTGAAATAGTGACCGCTGACAAGTATCAGCAATGAGCCTGGGATCTTCTTCCAGAGAGTGCTGTCATATTATGTGCAAAACGCCAAAACAAAAACAGGCTCCTATTTTAATGAGCAGAGAGCACTCAACAGCTTGTGTATCTGAAAAGTATTCATTGTTTAAAAATCTGACATTTTCTTAAGCCCTTTCTAGAGGAATCTGTAAGGTTTTCTTCATAAATATTTCGCCTAGCTCTATGCAGACATCATACAAAATCAGTTTCATTTATATTTCTAAGAATGGCTTTTTCATTATATTTTTTAAATGTAGGTATAAAACATCAAATCTTCAGTATGAATCAGAGATAACAGTAGAGCCCCACTTTTTTGAATATGGATTAATACAGCACAATTGATTAGTTAGGAAATATTAAACAAGCAGGCTGAAACTGATCACAATTAGACCCATGTGAGAAGCTGCTAAAATGCCTTATTTTCAGAACTTTTTCCATGACACAGTTATCTTCCTTCTCACTCTTACATGCAGCCAATTCCTGATTAGAGAGCATACAGTGAAAACCTTGGCTTTTAGGTAGTTGAATTACTGTGATTTGTAAATTATCTGTCCAAACACATGAGACTTGAGACTTCTGATTCACAGAATCAATCTCTCTCTGTCTGTCTCTCTGTCTCCCTCTCCTTCCCTGCCTTAAAAGCAATCCAAACTAGCAACTTGATTTGTTCATTTTGAGAATACTTAGAACTTGGTTTATTAAAAAAATGCATGGTTCTTCCCTCTCCCCCCTCCAGGACACTTTCAGTATGAGACCACTTCAGCAAGTATTCTTGCTAAATAAATGAAACACTGCACTCTTCAACCATGAAGTCTATGAGAATAAAACTATGCTAAAATTAATAAATTAGTAGTTCAAGCTACAGATCCACAGCACAAATTAGCTCAAGAATCACTATAATCAAATTTGTATTTGTTTTTTTAAAGAATGATACTAGAAGTACTTTATTGTGTGGTATCATGTTATAGAAGCCATATTTACAGGCACCTAAGCACATATGTATATGGCTTAGAAACAGCAGTGCTGGTGATTCAATTCTTATCTTTACGTAAAGCAAAATGGTTTTAAGTGACTTAAAGTTTTAAAATATAAATTCATACTACTCTACTGAAGCAAAAATAATGTGCCTTTTTAAAGTATTTAGCATTTAAAATGTTCAATAACATTTGTGCCCCAAATAATATATTATTTCTCTCATTTTCATTTTATTTTTTTATCTTTTGTATTTAGGACAGGGTGTATAAGGACTCACTGTATAGATCAGACTAACAGTAATCCTCCTGTTTACAGCCTTCCAAGTGCTGGGATTGCAGGTGTGCACCACCATGCCCAGTCTCAAGTGCCGTCTCAGTGTGTCCCAAGAGTGGGGCCAGCATGATAGGCTTAGCAGTTGAACTCCCTGCCCCTGCATCTGCCTAAGCAGACACTTTGATTTGCTGAGCTATTTGGCTGGCCCCTCTCTCATTTATAATAAATTTATAGATATGGTTGGTCATACTGACACATAAATAGGAGCTATACCTAAGCCAAATTCAATATTTAAAAAAAAAAAAAACTATTAGCAACCTGAGAAATCAACAGAGCTCAATAAATAGTATGTTTTCAAAATAAGGAGCACTGTGCACTCAGTAATTTCTATAAGTTAATATGCTAAAATGAGGAGCTAAACAGGACAAGGGGAAGAGATAAATATATAAGTGAAGTCACTTTGCAACTTTCTTCACTTGCATTTTATTGCATTCTTCTTTTCAGGAGGAACTATGTTGACTTCAAAAGTAACAACATATTTGGAAAAGTGAATTTACATCTTCTTGTAAATGGTATCTTAGCGCTGTTTTCTCAGCAGTCTGTTTCTGGATAAAGTTCATGATTACTGGAAAGTGTCAAGGCCTCCACAGTGGAAATTTTGCCCTTGGAAAGGCTCCTAATAGCCATACTGAGGTGGCAGCCTTTGGCAAGCTGAATTCCTTTGGCTCTTGCTGTGTTTCAGCATCTTCTACTATCAGGGGTGATATGGGATCTTGTGAATCAACATAAGCATCTTGTAGTAAATGATAGCAGTTTTTCACTTATCCCAGCAATTTTTCTCTTAATTTCTAGATGGCTCTTTATATCACAATGCACTCAGGTGCCTGACACAAATGGGTGACGTTTGGTGCACATCCATGGCTGGGGTTGAAATTTTTATTTTAAAAATACTATTTGATTCTTTAATGTATGAAAATTAAATATTGTTTGAAATAATAAATCACAATTATGGTCTATAATGCAATAGATTGTGAGCACAACGTTTAGGAACAAACAGTTTGACTCTAACTCTTGATCGCTTACTTGGTATCCATGGAATCCTTAACAGGTTGCTTCTTAGTTTTCCCTACCTGTACAAGAGGAACAACAGTTTTTGTTTAAACTATCCAATTGAACGAAGCACAGAAAGAGACAGCTTTCATTTTAAATCAAGGATGGACAGCATAAGGTCTATCCCTATTTATACTTTATTTGATTTTTTTCAAAGAATTTGAATGATTCTCGCAAATATTTTCTTCTTCCTGTTAACTTGTCTTTACTAGTAAAAGAATATACTGAAGCCTATTGATTCTTGAAAAATTAACTTTCATATTCAATACATAAATTATTGGAATAATATGTAGCTCCGAAACAGTAGTAGATATTTCTTTATTATAATAAAAATTACTTGAAACAAAGAGCTACTTCCAAGCTCTGTGACAAATTACCAAACTAAGAGATAGATGAAAAAGGGAGATATTGCTTAATAGCTAAGGGTTTCTAAAATCAAGCGATCACAGAACCACAGAGATTGAGAAAACTAAGAGGAAGTCATTTGTTTCAGCTCTACAAAGCAATGCATTGTTGTGCATTCCCCACAGGGTTCATCAGGCCCTCCAGGAACTGTTTTTCTCACATATTTTCAAAAAAAGTCTATTCCCTATATGGTAGCTATTTTTCAGATTCAAACAAATAAAAGAAATACTTGTTTTGAAAAAAGAATAGCTGGAAAAAATTCATAAAACATTTCACATTAGAGAAATGTGGTTTGATTTCCTCAAAATCCAAAGAGATGGCTCAGAAGTACATCCCTTGAAAGTGATTCACCTAAGATGACTTAATTATAAACTCTGAGGCTATAAAACAGACCTCGGGTTTCCAAGGGTTAGCGCACAGTAGGGATGCGGGAGCCACTCACAGCGCAACTTGTGTTCTTTAGAACTGTGCAGGACAGGATGCTTTAGGGAGAAGAGTAAACTTATTTTTCCAAACTTTTACTTAGTTTTCTCATGGAAACTTAGAAAAGCTCCACATTTTTTTTTTCATTTAAACTTGTCAGTGTACATTTATAGTTTCACATCATCTTTTTGGTGGAACCGGGGATTGAACTCAGGCCCCTGCGCTTGCCAGGAATGCGCTTATTCCACTGAGCCATCTCCCCGGCCCGCATTTCATCTTATTTTGTAGTATTCTATTATTTGTTTCTGCAGTTATATTGAGATATATGTAACAAAACTAAAATTTAAACATGATGTCAACCTAGAAATTGTAGTATTCAGACAATGATCCTTTCTGGTTCTTAAAATTAGTCAGAATGTATGATAAATCAACAAGAGATAATAAAGTTTTTAGAAATATAATTTTTCAAAACTTTTTATGAGTGTAATGGTTGATCATGTCAGCTTTGAGAAGTTAGATCAGAGAAGCTTAACTACACCAGCTCAGCAGTTCTATAGGGTTTCCATCGCCTGGATGGGATAAGAGAGGGGAGCACGGGCGGATCTGTTTCTGCTCAGAGAAGCTCTAGCCTTCACGCTCAGCTTGGACACCACCTTTGGGCTTGCAGCACAGTCCTCAGCTTGCATTGCAGATCACAAGGCCTTGGATCTAAACTCTCAGTGGGTATCACCAAGTGAATTATGGATCCAGGGAGCGCCCTGTCTTTCCGCCCAGTTTGTAGCGCAGCCTCACATAGGCCCTCCAGTTTCCTCATGGTAGGCAACACGTGCCATCAGTATTCTGGTAAGCACTGATGATGAATGGCTGGCAGCTCAGAGCAGATCCAGCCTTGCGTACTGTCCATGACCTGTCTTCTGGAGGTACACTCCTGGGACTACACTGGCCACGTGAGCACAGTGCCATGGCAGGGATCACGGTCCTCCTGGGCTCTGTGCCTGCTCAGTCCATAGGCCTCCTGACACAGACCCTGTACAGAACACTGCAGTGTGCTCCAGGCCTTGGACTGAATGCCTTAGTATCCAGTGTGCAGGCATGCTCTGTGCTCTTCCACATCTTTCTCTGTCGGTGACCACTGTTGGACGATCTCGTGTCTTACACCCCTCTACATCTTGTGGTGTGTCTATTTCCCTAGGAAAGCATGATTGGTACAGTGAGCAGACTTTGAATTTATACAGATGCACACTCCATATCAAACAAATGGTATTCTGAAATGGAAGGTGGGGCATAAGCATCAGATACCCAGTGAGAGGGTAAACTGATTTAAACTGATGCTATGATAAGTGGGTGTTGATATTTTCTTCTGCATAGTTTTGAGGAACAGCAAATACATACAAATAAACTAAGAAAAGAATCATACAAAGTTGTTATGGCTTGTGTCTAGATGTCCCCCTAAAGTCTCATGCAGGCGTATGGGGCTTTTTCAGAGGTGGCTAGATCTAGAGTATGGGATACCATTATTGATTTAGGGTGCAGTGTTAGGCACTAGGCTACTAAGACTAAGGTATGACTGCTACCTGCCCCAAGTAGCCTGGATGAGATACAATGGGCAGAGAGAGCTGTGGTCGCCCTTGTTGTTTAGCTACCCTCTGTCCTCTGTGAACTGCTTCTCCTCTGCCATAACTGAAGCCTCCACACACCACGAGATAAATAAACCTTTCCCCTTTTAACTTTGGGTACAGATATTTTGTTTGGGCAACAAAAAAGTAACTAAGACAAAAATCAGCTTGCTAAAACAATAAGTAATACATTTAGTTCTATAAGCTTACCAGATTTGACTATAATATCCAATGAGCTCAACTCAACAACTTCTGACATTGCCAGTCCTACAGATAACCCACTACTATTATGGACTACTGGACTATATTGGATTATTTTGCTGAATTCACACACCTACAATATTTAAATGACAATGGAATACCCATCTCTGACAAAACTAAACAAAAAAAGGGGATACAAATGAACAACCATTTTGTATCTATATACAAAATAGGATAGATATACAGCTACTTTATCTTAATTCAATGAGAAGAAAGATTTGTGCTAATAGTGTTTGGACAGAATATCACATCTGCATCTTGTACAATGAATAACCACTATGAGGACAACAATATGCAATGTGTTAATTATTGAAACTGTCCTACTAACTTGTTTTGAATCTGTTTCATTGTTATTTGTTTTGTAATAAAATTAATAAAAAGAAATTCCAATGAGGGCCCAGGGCTTTGATGCTTGACCTGGTTTGCCCCAGCCCCAATGCAGCACAAAGGGAAGTGGACTCTGACCTGACTCCTTCCTATAAGCTCATGCCATTGGGCACACAGAAGAGTCAGGGCATCAGGAAGCAGGCAAGAATCCATTTGCCATCTCCAGTATTAAGTAAATGCTGCTTCACCTGTGGCCAAAGCCAGCCATTTCTGAACACTGTCAGACAAAACTGTAGTTTTCAGATGGTTATATAACTGGTGAGAAGGCAGAAGTATTCTGAGCTAAGCAGCTCCACATCTCTGGCATTCGGTCAGGGACACGCAGGCAGGAGAGCTGGGTTTGCATCCACAAGTGCATCACCCCATGACATTACATTTCACAAGGTCTAGTATTCAGTGTGATGTGACACCACCCAGGCTCTGGATCAATTTTGGCACTTTTAACATTCACTGCTTCTTCCACTCTGTCTGGGTGGGACCTGCAGTACAACTCAAGTTGCTTTCCTATCCAACACCAGACAGTTCACATTTCTTCTGAATTCTGAAGTTCTTGTGTCTCTCTCCTGATTACTTCTCAGGAGGAGAATGCCCAAGAAGGATTTGGAAAGACACTGAATTATAAGCAATAAATTTTACTCCAGCCAAGTCACAACGCATGGAAATAATTGAGAAAGAAGTTAGAAGAGGGCCGCAAGGAGAACCTGGACTAAAGTACCAGCCAAGTGCTGCAGCTCTACTTTGTTTCATCTGTGACATCTGCATTTTTGTGACTTCACCTTCGAGTGATTTCATTTTAGTCCTTGACATTTTTGTTCCAATTTGCTAGCTAACATTAAAGGATTTTCAATATCTTTTGAATTTATTAGGTTTAGAGATTGCTCATAAAAACAATTCCTTGCTACTAAACATTGGCACCCAGAAAACAAATGAGAGACAAAATAAAACAAACAAATCATGCTACACTAAGCCTTTAACTAGATTTTGGGACATAAATCCAAAATTCGGGTGAAAGAAATATGTAGCTTATTCTAAATCAAGAGTAAGAGCCGGGCGTGGTGGCGCATGCCTATACTCCTTTTAAAGTAAGTTTTATGTTTTCATTTCTGTTGTTACAACTTTTGCTAAGACAGAAACTTGGGCTGATTGGCAGTTAGGAAACACAGACCAGTCCCCATCTCAGAGCAGCAGTTTTTCCGCTATGCTCATGAGCTTGAGCCACTGCACAGGGAACGATGAGGCTGCCACCAGAAGCCCACACACAGCAGCAGCACTTAACCAGGACTCAGGAGTGCAAGGGCAGCTGCTGCAGTAGCGCAGACCATTACTGGAGGCCTTGCTCTGATCCCTCTCAAGCACAGTGCTCTTATGGTGCATCATAAGGATGAACCTTGGGCACAAGTTTTTCACCCTGCTGCACAACAAGCACTGCTCACCCTGAGACGTCCAGACACAGCCAACTACCTTCCATCCTATTTCAAAAACACACTGCAGTCGGATAACCTTTTCACCTCTGGGGCTATTTAAGCATCTCATAAGACCCAGAAAGAACTTAAGTGTGCCTTTTGTTCAGCCCCAAAGAACTTTCCTTAGTGTCGTCAGTACTTTACACTTGCGTTCCTCTCCATGCAATTCCCTAAAAATGCACCCAAACCCTGGTTTTCAGACTTTCACTAAGGAAGAAACAGAAATGCTGTCCACCAGCATGAGTGTTTATACTGTGCTGAGCACTGGAGATATCAAATGAAAAAATAAAGAACCTGTCCTTCAAGAGCTCAGCTGAGAGACCAAGACGGATGTCCCAAAGACAAACTATAACCCACGGCGAGTTACAGAGGAGAGGATGGAGCAGCACTTTCAGAGGAGAGGAGAGCTCTGTGGCAGGAAAAGCCCCTCAGTCCCAGGTTAAGAAGTGGACTCATAAAGCTGAGCCCAAAGCCTACTATTATGTTGCTTCTCTAGAGAGAAGCACAAAGGGAAATCCGGAATGTGATAGAGGACAGATACTGGGAAGTAGGAGGAACAGACTCAAATGGGAAGGGCACCAGTGTAAGGAGAAGAAAGGGAGAGAAAAAGGAAGAGAATGAAAGGGAAAAAGTAGAAAGAAAGCATTCAGAATGAGGAGGATAAGAAGGTGAAAGGGAGGGGGAACTGGGGAAAGAAAGAATTAAGGTAGACAGGTACAGGGATAAATTTCCTATGATGAATACGATCAATATTTCTGATATATACTAACAAAAAATTATGTTGAAAAATAGTGGAGGGGAAAAGGGCTGAAGCTGCAGGTCAGTTGTAGAGCATTTGCCTAGCATGCCTGAGGTCATGGTTTGATCTCTACTACTCTTCAAAATAAGAAAGAAAAAAAAAAAGGTTAAAATGTTACTCCTTTTGCCAAATGACTTTCTCACCTGAACACAATGAAGGCAAAGAACAAACTAGAACGGAGAAAGGAGACAGGAGAAAGGAGACACAGGACACAGAGAAATGAAAAAGGAGGTGAAAGGGGGTGATTAATATCAGCTCAGAAAGGTGAGTGCAGAACGGAGGAAGCAGGCAGGAGGAGGAACCCTTCATGCAGGCAAGGCAGGGAAGGAAAATGAAGATAGCCACCAAGGTGTCACCCATGGTGCCAGCATCCACTTGAGGTTCGACAGGAATGGCCAAAGAGATGGTGGATATGATGGGATCTGGGTGGGGTGAGACAGAAAAATAAACAAACAGCAATGGCAAAACAAAATTCTGTTATCTCTCGCTCTGGGAGGAAATCCACAGCAACACTGATAAGATAGATAAATAGACACATGGAAAGAATGAATCTTTGCCTGAAAGACTTTAACAGTTCCGCCAACCTCTTTATGCCATTTAATTACTTTAAATCCAGGAATAATTCCTAATATAGAAAGGCCCACATTGCTCAGCAGAGCTTTGGACATAATACACAATGGTGCTTCTCAAGCTCTACATACCTTGGAATCAATTAGGAACTGTGTTAAAATGTGGACACTGGCTTGATTATGGCCAAAGACCCTGCATTTCTGAGCTCCTGTGTGGTGCTGCCAGCCGCAGTCAGCACTCAGGTTACAGATGCCTTCTCCTGACAGTGCCTGGCAATTGATGACCCAGCCAGGGCAGACACAAACCAGAAGGAGATGGCTAATGCAGGAGGCCAAGAAAACATGGGACTTACTCAACTGCTGGAAAAGGAGACATGGGAAACTGACGCCAATTCTCAGTTTTAGACCAGGCACTCTTACCCACACATGTGGACTGCACAATTGCAGGGAAGGATGGCCAATGCCTTGTTCTGTCATGACAGTTAAGAAACTGTCCCAGAGTCACCAAGTTCACATGGACAGTCAGGAGTCAAACCAGGGCCTGTGGGATCAAAGCTTGTATTTTCCTCTAAAAATAACTCAGTCTTTAAAGAGCAGACCCAAACAACAGCCAAAACGGAGGCATGAATATTAATAAGAAGCTACAGGAAGGTGCAGTCTTCCATTTCTTCACATGAAACGCTATTTGATAATGACAGGAAATATCATGAACAGATTCACTCCTAAAGTTCTAATTTACAGAGAAAACATCTATGTGTAAAGAAGCATAGCAAAGCCCCCAAGTACACATGAGCTTGCTCCCTAAAGAAGTGCTGTTTTTCAAGGTATAAGTTTATCCTAAAATTTCCCAGAGGTTTAAGTGAAGATAAGTGATCAGAAAAGGTACACAGGAAGCTTTTAAATTGTCAATGCATTTGATCCTTAATTTTCAAAATGGAAGTCTGTTATTTCTAATTTCATTCTACCCAAGAAATAGCAAGAAAAGCTGAACAAAGACAATTGAACCCTCTAACGGATAAAAACAAACAAAAAAAATACAAGAATTTGGCTTCAAGAGACAATGCATTCTCACAATGAGCTCACCAGCATTACCAGCTGGGACCAGTTAACCACATTTACCAAATAAGGCAAGTTTTTAAATGCTTGGAATTTTCTACAGTGAGCTCACTTTGCTTCCCAGTGGGTTTCTACAGTAATTGTAGAGGTCATCTCTCCAGCTCAGAGTCAGTAAATCACCAGCCTTTCCATGTAGACGTGGGCTGCATGGTCCCTGGAGGACACTCTTGGGGTTCCGCTCATTGCTGACTGGATACCAAGGAGATAAAAGACTGATTAAAAATGCAGACCAGCAAGAAGCCATAGCAGGCTGAGCCCACAAATGGTCAGTGAGGGCTGCTCACTACTATGGGTATGAGGGAGCTTATCCTACTTCTCTCAATGTGTGTCCAGTTGGAAACACATGGTTTGCTCTATGTATGCACAAATTTCACAACTCTTGACTAACAAATGGGTCCCTTTGTCTGCACAATTCTGAACAATTTTCTCATTTTTAATTGAGTCTAAATTCATAGTCAAGAAAGGGTGCACACAGACAAAATAAAGTTAAATCTAAACTCGGTAGTGATGCATGACTCAAATCTCAGTACTTTGGGAGGCTCAGACAAGAGGATCACATCTGGGGAATTTACAACTCAGTGGATTTTCTTTCAAAAGACAGTAAGTAAATAAATAAATAACTGATTGATCTAGGGGTGTAGCTCAGTGGAAAGGCCCTGAATTCAATCCCCATTATACATATAAAAATAAATCTGTGATGAGATCTATTATATTTTTATTTAACACCATTGGGAAGAGGTTGAATACCACATGCAGCTGCCCTGGCTGAGACCTAAAATTTAAATAGCAGTATGCAATTAGAGAGTGAACTGGTTTTTATTTGACTTTCTATATTTAAACATTCTGCTACAAAGATGAAAGGATTATTCACTCTTGTCAATTGTGTGCCAAATCACAAACCTAAAGTGAAAATTTATATTTTGCTTCAAAGCTAAAAAAATTCTATGAAAATATATGCAACTAGAATTATAATTTTTCTGTGCATGTGTGTAACAAATACAATTTTTAATGCTCAAATTCATACCCAAGTTTATCTCATTATAAATTCTGTGCTCTTCCAAAATAAAACTGCTCTGCTTTGGATATGACTTCAGTGTGTTCCCCAAAGGTTCATGTGTGGAAAACTTGGTCCCCAGAGTGGTGGCACTGAGGGGTGACTGAACCTCTCAGAGGCCTGGAAGTGGTGAGATTTCAGGAGGGTGTGTGCTGTTCTCTCAGGAGTGCCTTCATTTCCTGGGAAGCCCAGGACAACAGGCTGCAGTATGCAAGCCCAAGATATTCCTGATTGCTAGCTTCTCTTCAGTACGTGGTCAATTCCCTTTCCTCCACTCTGCACCTTGTAACACAGCCGGAGCCAACTCCAGGCCACAGCAGAATGCAGGCTACCCTTCCACCACTTTGTAAGTCAGCCTCATGTATTTTGTTATAGCACAAAAACAGGCTACACAAAGGCCAAATCCTCAAAGCAATATTAAATCTGTGGTATCAGAAAGGGTAAAGTGCAGAAGTAGCATCTGAAATTCATTTCAGACCTCAGCTAACTTTCTCTGCAAGGGGCCAGACAGTACATACTTCATATGTGCTGAGCTACACAGTCACATACATGACTATTTAACTGTGCTGAAATGGAAAGCAACTTCTGAAAGCATGGTAACAAATGGAACTGGGTTCTAATGAAACTGTATAGGCATGGAAGAGTAATGTCAAATAATCAGTATGTGACACAAATTATTTCTTGAATTGTAAAACAAGCTTTTAAAAGTCTAATGCTCATTGGTAGATCCTGGGCCATGCCAAGGAAGACAATGGGCTGGATTTGGCATGCCACATGCTAACCTGTGTCTTAAATATAAAAATCACATTTTCTTATCAGCAGAGGAAGTAAGTGCTCTCTTAAGTGCGCTCTAGGACAAAACTCATCTTGAGATAGAAGCGATTTCACTGGACTGCTCTGATGTGGTGAGGAAGAGCTAACTGGAAAGATACAAGAGGACAGGACTGATCTTCCCAGGTCACACTTCCTTAGAGAATATGACAACAGAGAAATTTAAGGATGGGATAAACCTATTATACCCATGTCATACCACACACGGAAACTAGAACATTTTATCAGAGGAAGAATAAGTGAGTAAGCTCAGGCCCATGTCAGGTCACAAGACCTTCGCTCTAAGATCTCAATGGGCATCACCAAGTGAATTATGGATCCAGGGAGTGCCCTGTCTTTCCTGCCCAGTTTGCAGAGGAGACTCACGTAGGCCATCCAGTTTTCTTATTGTAGGAAACATGCACATCAGTATTCTGGTAAGCACTGATGATGAATAGCTGGCAGCTCGTCAGCAGATCCAGCCTTGTGTACTGTCCATGACCTGTCTTCTGGAGGTGCACTCCTGGGACTACACTGGCCACGCGAGCACAGTGCCATGGCAGGGATCATGGTCCTCCTGGGTTCCTGCTTGTTCTGGTACTAAGCTGCTAACCCTAGACAGACTGCACTTCCTTCTCTGAGGCACAGCTTACTCACATGCCAGAGGCCGGCAAAAACAGCAGGCACTGTATGATGGGATCATCGCAGGGATTAAATAAATGTTTGTAAACTCCCTAAGACACTGTCTGCCATAAGCGCCCAATGTCTACTAGTTCTTGATATTGACTTGGCGTGGTTGTTATTAAATAAAAATTCCCTGGTCCAGCACAAAATCCTCTAATAGTCTATGCCAACTGGCTATTGCCTCATTTCTAATTCCTTCTTCAGCTTCCAATGTATCTAGATCTATCTATCTATCTATCTATCTATCTATCTATCTATCTATCTATCTATCTATCTATCTATATCTGTTCTGACGTTTATTCAGAATACTGCTGAGTTACATAGTCAGTTTTATGAGTTATAACAAGTACTCTTATTTATTTTATTTTAAAGAGAAAAAAATAACAAGAACAAAGACAATAACAAAGCAAAATAAAACATTTAAAATGGTATAGAATTTCACAAAAATAGAAAATTCACAATGGTTGCTATATAACATATTTTTATCACTGAATTATAACCAGTATTTGTTTAATAAATCACAACACAACACAGAATACCAGAGCATAACTTGTGTAGTAACAGAAGTATATTATTAGCTCATATACTAAGTTATAATGTAAAATGCATTTCTCAACTTGGCTCATGTTTAAAAAGTTTTAAGCCCCGGCTGTGTTACAAGGTGCAGAGTGGAGGAAAGGGAATTGACCACGTACTGAAGAGAAGCTAGCACTAGCACTACAACAGTGCATGTCAAGCTTCTCAGCCATGACACAACTGCTGCCACCTCTTTCTCCTCCAATTTCCTCTTTTGCTGGAAATTCACTATCCCTTACCCTGCCCAAGGAATGTATAAGTCAGTCCCCGGCTTATGAACACATTCAAGCTGCAAATGTTAACACTGTAAAGCATAAAATCACCCAAAGCAAGGGATCCATCTTTGTCTGTGAAAGTCTGCTACCCAAATGTTCTTGGTGACTTACTGTACTAGTCTTTCAAACGTACTTGTTGGATCTCCATACTTCCTAGAGCTTTTGAAAAAATTCTGTAGCAAACTGGAGTTTCTTGCACCATTGAATGTACTCTAAGTAATTAGATTTGTAATTGAAAAGACTGTGTTACTAGGAAACAGGCTTGATTTTGACTGAAAGGGGCAGAATACTGAAGAATATGAAACACTGACTGCAGGGAAAGATTTTACTCTGTATCTTTTAGCACAGATTCTAACAATGGTATGAGCCAGGCTCCACTGTATTCTAGTCCACAATCATTTATATATATCATGTAGTGGTCAATTCATTGTGTCAGGGCTGGGGAGATAGCTCAGGAGAATAAGTGCTTGCCTGGTAAGTGCAAGGGCCTGAGTTCAACCCTCAGTTCTGCCAAAAAAAAAAAAAAAAAAAAAAAGCCAAAAAAAAGTTGTGTCAACTTGGCTGGATTGCCTCCGAGGTTCCATGTCCTGGGGGCTCTGCCCTGATGGGAGGGCCTCCCCTTGAGTGACTCAGCACTTACAGATTATATGAAGGGGTTGAAGAAGGCAAGCTTGATTGACATAACTGCACCACTTCGGAAGAGCTGGGATCTTCACAGTAGCCACTGCCATCTCCTTGGAGGAGCTCCAGTCTTCACAGTTGGTGAGAAAGGAAGAGAGAAGCAGCTGTTGCTCTTCCTCTGCTCTTCATTGGCTTCTGCTGCCATGAACTGCTGCTCTCAGCATGTGCCATTCTGCCTGGGAGCCATATGAGCATGGACTGAAACCTCCAGTAACTGTGAGCTAAACAAACCTTTCCTTATTTAATTTCAGGTGCTTGCTATTTGTCTCAGCAATAAGTAAAAAGTAACTGAGACAGAATTTGGTACCTAAGAGTGGGGTTGTTACTGTGACTATACCTGACAATGTGGATTAAGAGCTTTTAGGAATGGCTTATGGGAAAAGAAGGAAAAGTTTACAGATGTCACCTATTAGGGAAGAGCTGGAATGCTTTTAGCTCTTCTGTGATCAGAGCTCAAAAGACCAGAATGCTGGTAGAAAGTCTGCCTGTAAAGATCAGGCTGGGAGGCTTCTACTGGGAAGAAGGACTGCATTGGTTTTTGGATTGCAGGTGGTCTGTGTTATGGCTTTGCAGAAAGTTTGCATGCTGCTTGTGTCCAGAGACTTTGCCTGAGATTGAGATTAAGCACAGTGGACTTATCAGTCTTGCAAAAGAAATCTCAAGGCAGTCAAATGTTGAGGCAGTGGCATGGCTATTGTTGGGGGATTCTAGTCAGATATATGTTGAGAGTCAAGAGCAAAGAGTTCAGCAGGAGGATTTAAAATGTTGTCAGTTTGACCTGAAAGAAAGTGCCAGGAAGGCTGTGGACTGACTGCAAAGACAGATCTGATATCTCCATGCCCAGGAGGAACAGGATAATAGAAAAGATGTCCTGAACACATCACAGGTGGTGGCAGATTCTCACCCTGTGTAGCCTCAGAATTGCAAAGGTGAGGGACTTTGCTCTGAGGAGAAGGCTGCACAGCCCCAAGTTCCAGAATGGAAGTAGCAGCCACACCGGGTTCCAGAACGGAGGTGGCAGCCACACCAGACTCCAGAATAGCACCAGCATAGAAAATTCGTTCCTATGAATCAGGGTCAGAATGCTCAGCCATGCATCCAGGCACTCGATCTCTACACTTAAGAGAGAAGAAACCCTGACTACTATTCCAGCTGGTGGCAGATCTTGGCATCATCCACTTGGAATTGGTTTTAGATGCATTCAGAGTTCTAAGGTTAAGACCATTTCCACGTAGATTTCAGAAGGCCTGGAAGGCCAGCCAATGTGTCCCTGAGAGGGCAATGCAAAAGTTAGTGAAAAGTCTATTCAATGGAAACCTCAGGAGTAACAAAAAGCTAGGAATGTGGATTGCTTAAGGAAAATTGCAAAAAGGGAGCAAAGCAGAACTGAGAGAAAAGCCATGGGAGCTATGCGTAGAAGTGTTGGAGGGGTGGAGCCATGTAAGGTTTTTAGACATCACAGCTCCTTGTTACTGGTTGCTTTGGATGTCCCACATGGAACTACAGGATTTAATGTTTGCCCTTCTAGATTTTGGATTTATTTTGGTCTCAATGGTTTGTATTCTCCCATGTATACCTTTTGAACATAATGTTTATCTTGCCAGGGGAAGAATGTTATGTTTCTCATGTAATAGAATGTTGATAGACATAATAACGATTTTTTAAAATATTGTTCTCAATGTATTTGGTTGTCACAGGGTCTCACTAAGCAGCTTGGAGTCATAGTGATCCTCCTGTTTTCAGCCTCCTTAGTGCAGGGATTACAGGTGTGCATCACTATATCTGGACTCTGGCTGGCTCAACCTTCCCTGGGGGTGGAGCTGGCATGGGATCGAACTTAGGTCCCTGTGCTTGCCTAAGCAGGCACTGTAGTCTGCTGGGCTATCTCGCCAGCCCTTAATAGTGATTCTTAATGACTACTAAAGCTGTCACAATGTCCAAGTTGTGAAATGCTAATAAGTATGTTTTTGTATCTGGAGACTGGTTTAAAGAAGTATATGTATAGTTGACAAATTGACAAGGGGTGGATTGTGGTGGTTGATACAGCGTGCCAACTTGAAATGTTGGATGCTTATCTGGATCCCCTTGGAGATTCCGTGCCCTAGGACACTGAGACACCATCTTAGGGTGGGGAGGCCCCGCTCTGTGGAGACTGAGCACAAAAGGGTGTATAAAGGGGTTGCAGAAGGCTTCTGCACACCCCACTACCTTGCAGGAGTTCTGATCTTGGCAGTGCCACTTCCTTGGAGGAGCTTGATCTTCACAGCCGCACCACTTCAGAAGAGTTCCGATTTTCACAGCAGCCATTGCCACCTCCTTAAAGTGGCTCTGGTCTTCACAGTCAGCATGGAAGGAAGAGAGAAGCTAGATAGCTATTGCTCCTCCTCTGCTCTTTGCTGTTTTCTGCTGCCATGAATTGCTGCTTTCTGCCATGTACCACTAAAGTTTATGGGGTCAAATTAAGTTTATGGTAGCACACAATATAATCCCAGTAGGATCATGAGTTCCAAACTAACCCAAGTAATTTAGTAACTGAGAAAGACCCTATCTCACAATAAAAATGAGTGAGCAATGTAACAGTGTGGTAATCCCAGAACTTGGGAGGCTAAGGCAGGAGGATTGGTCTAAGTCTTAGTCCAGCCTGGGCTCATAGTGAGTTTAATGCCATCCTGAACAACATAACAAGACCCTATCTCATGAATAAATAAATAAATAAATAAATAAATAAATAAATAAATAAAAATATGACTCTACTTCTTACTAGTTAGGTTACCTCAACTTACTTAACTTCTCTGTGCTGTACCTTCTTTACCTATATGTGTCTCATGGTTTTACCTAATACACTAGTTAAGAGAATTAAATGACTTTGCATGTAATATGCTTAAGGCAATACTTGGTTTGTTATTATAAGAAGTAAATATTGTTCTTTAAATCAATTAGATTTATTGGTACCATTTAGTATGCATAATAATCACATTCTTACAGCAAATCCCTACCTCTACATGATACATCTTGATTCATTTCCCTTTTCTCTTACCCCTCCCTTCAATTCCTCTTCCTCTCCTTATTTATAAAGCTTTGTTTCTATTTGTTTTCTTTTTGTGTTTTTTCCTTCCTTCCTCCCTAGCTCCCCTTCCCATTCCAACACCTTCTTCCTATTTCATAATATTTATTATACACTTTAGTCCTTCTTTGTATTTCTGGTTTCTCACACTAGAGAAACAGTATGATATTTACACATACTGTATGTTTGATTCATTAAGAGTGTGGTCTCAAGATCTACCCTTTTAGCCAGAAATGCTTCAAATATACCCTTTTAATGGCTGAATAGTGCTCGACTGTATGTAAAAAACACATCTCCTTTATCCACTTATGGTTTGGTGGGCATTTGGACTGTTTCCAGGATTTACCTACTATAAACATTGACAGGCATATATTGCTGTGGCATAATGCCTTTTATTCTTTCAGAAAGATACCAAGAAGAATGGATAGGTCAAATGGAACCTCAGGTTTTGTTTTTTTTGAGGAACCTCCATGCTGATTTTCTTAGTGGTGGCACCAGTGTGCACTCCCACTAACTGTGGAGGAAGGTTCCTTTTTCCCCAAGGACCCACCAGCATTTGTTATTGGTTGATTTCTTGATAACAGTCATTTTTTCTGGGGTGACATGGAATCTCAGTGTTGTTTTAACTTCCATCTTTCAAATGACCAGTAATGTTGACACTTCTTCATATATTTATTTCACATTTTTACTTCTTCATTTGAAAAGTGTCTATCTCAAAAGCCAATTTTTGGGTTGGGTCTTAAAATTTGGAGGGCCTGATATTTAGGGAGCTCTTTATATATGCTAGAGTTGTCTGAAGAACAACTCACAATTTTTTTTTCCCCACACTATGGGTTGTTTTTTCACTCTGTTGGTGGTTTCTCTTGCTATGCAAAAGCTTCTTAGTAAGATGAGATCCCAGTTGTTGTTTTTTCATGCAATTGGGGTTTTGTTCACAAAGTTTTTGCCTACACCAACATCTTCAAGAGATCTGTTCTATCTTTCAGCAGATTTACTGTTTCTGTTTTAATATGTAGATTCTTGATCCATTTTTAATTTAGCTTCATGCATGGTATAAGACATGGGTCTAGTTTTAGTCTTCAGCATGTGGAAAGCCAGTTTTTCTAGCAACTCTTATTAAAGAAGCCATCTTTCTCTCAGGGACTATGTTTGGACTGTTACTATTTAAAAAGATATTTAGGGGCTGGGGAGATAGCTCAGTGGAATAAGTGCTTGCCTTGCAAGCACAAGGTCCTGAGTTCAATCCCTGGTATCACAAAAAAAAAGTTATTTAAATAATGACAAAGAGTTTTCTATTTCTTACTATCTACCTTTTATTTTGCTCTTTACATTTTGGTTTTCTCATAAAGAGAAACTATGCAATACTTACAACAAAAATTTAATTTAAAAATTTCTTAAAATACTAAGAGTCAATAATGCTGCAACTGTCTAATAGGTTCTACTAATGGAAGTTGCAAAAAAGGGAATCAAAAGTAGTTTCAGAGTAACTATCAAATGACTTATAGTATACTGAGAAAATCTGGCTCCAAATAAAGTCCTTTCCAGAAAAGATCTCTCCAAAGGACAGGCCCTGGAAAAGAACTCCTGACCACTTTTTATGCAGCCTGCTGAATGAAAGTAAGAGCAAAGCTATGGAGTTATCTACTAAAACCATTGTCTGACTCATACACCACAGTTTTTTGGGTTATCCTCGTCATGAATTCAAAGCCTCACCCATTAAACTGTATGAAGAATTCAGCTGAAGAGCAAAAAGTTTTTTATAACTTTATAATTTATTATTTGAAATCTTCTAAGTCATTTGAGACAACAAATTTTGACATAAGAAATCTAAGGCTGTAACAAGATTTATGACAATTCTCTTTTCACTTCTTTCTAAACACTACACAGTTAAATAATATATATAAGACATATTTAAGAACAATAAACACATGTTTGGACAAAGAACCAAATCCTACTATGACAGAACAAAGGGAGAGGATTTATTGAGTTCTATTATAGTCTTCAAAATGAAACCAATGTTAAAAAAATCAAGTTTGTAAAAAAAAATCAAGTATTTTGAAATGACTAATGGGTTTATTTCTACATTAAAACCACATAGGAATGTCATGATTTCTATTAAAGCCTTATTACAAATGAAAACCACTGTTTTGAAAAACATTTTTTAATAGAAATGAAAACATATCTTTCAAGTATTTCTCAAGTCCTCTTTCTGTAATGAAATAAATCAATGTGGAGTATCTGCTATATTTGGAGAATCCCAGGAACAAAGGAAAATTTCAAAATCAAGGGAAATGTTAACTAGGTTTCATTTGAAATGGGAATGTTTGGGCATTTTTTGAAACATTTTCATAATTAGGATATATTTTATGTAATTATTTTTAAGGGAAAGACAATGCAATACTTTATCAAAGAATTGCTGAACAAGCCACATGAAGGGTGTGTGTCTCCCTGATGGTCTGAGGAACAGAGTTTAGGTCCTCATCATGTATCTGACCAGCCATACAATCTGGAGAATGAGCCCTACCCCCATTAGAATCAGTTCATTCCTAAAAAATGTCATAGTCTGGTGCGCTGCTATATCTACATGTATGTGCTTCCTCAATGTCCAGCCTTTCACTGAGGATTCAGATATGAAGCTGTATCATATTTTGAAGTTAGAGTTTACATAGGGAGAAGTATGAAAAGACCTGATAGAAATTATAATTGGCTTCCTCTGGGAGAAGGTAGATTTTCAATGCAGTCACAAAAACTCAGCCATCAATTTATTCAAAACATGTTCATTAAAAAAAGGAGAAGGGAAGAGGAAGGTAAAAGATGAAAAGACTCAGGATGCCTCATGCACACACTGCTCTCCATGCTGCAGCAGCTGTCATCACTACGAATATGCACTAGAGAAGATCCACAGAGTATCCATAAAATGTCGATATATTTTCTTTTATAATAAGGTTGTACAATACCAAAACAGTATGAAAACAGTTTGCAATGTATTCATTTATCGAATCTGTCTTGTTAAGGTGTCTTAAAACTGTCTGATTGATATTTGTACTTCAATAAAATAAAAAATAAATTAAAAAAAAAGGTTGTTCTGTGTAAATTAACATAGTGGAAATTTTAGGCATCAATTGTTCTGCATATCTGCTCTCATTCACTTCTCAGAGTAACAGTGTAAGCCCATGACCCCAAGCCCTAGATCCAACCTTCCGATAGATGTCATACATCTGGCTTGTGGTGCAATTCCATTCTTCACATGCTGTCAGACTAACAACCTTTAAATAAATACACCATGGCAGCTGTTTATAAATGATTCTTCTTATCTAAAAAGCAAGACCCATCCCCCTCTGGCCCTCTATTCAATAAGCCTATCATCAATCTCTTCCAAGGTCTCTCCCAGATGTGCAAGGTCCCCTTCCCACAAAGGGAACTGGCTAAGTGCCTTAGTTTCCTCAGCAGAGAATCATGCCTCTCCAAGCTCCACAGAGCACATGAGGACAGAAATGTCTGTGGCTGTGGATTTTTATCCACTTGAGTTAAACAGCAGCATCTGGTTCTAAAGCCAGGGCCTCTTGACTCAGCGCTTTCCATTTCTGGTTGTCCTGTAGACAAGCTGGAGAGGCTGCTGACTGTGATGGAACATTTTACACTTGACATCCCTATCGTGCTCTCCCAGCTGGATAACCTCCCCAATGGCATGTGGAAAACCTCCACTGCCTACAGTAGAAAGCAGCACAGCACCAAGCATAGAATTAACTTCATGCACAGAATAAGAAAATTCCTAGCTAAACAGATACGAAAGGAGTAAAAAATGAACAAAACATCTTCAAGTATTTTTATTTCCCAGTACCAAAACTGACAGATACATGTTTTAGAAGAGAGCTCCTATTGTTTATTTATTTTTTAATTTATTTATTTATTTATGTTTTTTGGTGGAACCAGGAATTGAACTTGGGCCCTTACAGTTGCCAGGGAAGTGCTTATTCCACTGAGCCATCTCCCTGGCCCTGAGAGAGCCTATTTTTAATTCACTTTTCACCTTACTAAATGCAGATTACTTTGCAGCTTAGAAATGATTGCCATTAAGAGTTTCAGACAGATAAAATACAGTCACCAGACAAGGGGTAATCTTTATGTTCAGGACTTCATTTGTTTCACTTGAGTGCAAACTGACTCTCAGTGAATAAAGACACAGCATCTTGTTGGGTGTTTGCAGTTGGTCTGCACAGTAAGCAGGGGTGATTACAAAACAAAACACAATGATGTTACTGCTCCAGCCTGCCTAAAAAGCTAGCTGACTTGACCTCTGCTAAGAAAGCAGCACTCCACACACAAACAGAACTTACATTTTTTACATGGGTCAGAAAACTTGAAATATCCCGGACCCAGAGAATAAATTTTCATAAAGCACAATAATTCAATTTCATAGAAATATCAACAAGTAAGTGAAACATTATATAAACTGGCTTCATTTAAGGTCTAATTTGAAAGGGACAGCTCATCCTTTTCCTCATTGGTAAGCAGGTGAACAAGTAATGACTACTTCACAGATTGTAAACACTTAATTAGGTCACAAATTATGGAACAGGTGTGAGTGGGGCCCACTGGATCCTGATTCAACCCAGACCCCAGGTCCGGCATATGAGTGAGACGACCCAGGGCCCACTGGATCTTCATTTCACCCTGAGCCCAGGCCCAGAATGGAACCTGAAGCAGAACTCACTGCAAAGAGGCTAGAGACAAGACCCACCCAGGTGATTCAGGAACAGAACATCATGCCAAAGAGGCACAGAGGGCTCAACACCTAAGCCTGCAACAGGAATAAGTGGACCAGATCCAAGCCACAATCACTTTGATGAGTTTGAACTTGGTAGATCCAGACCTGGTGCTAAGGTAATAACTTTATCTAAGCTCTACACCAAAGGTCAGAAGACAGTGCTGTAGAAAATGACAAAGAGAAAGAACAAAATGCAGTCTATGGCCCCAAGCTCACCCAAAACAAATGCAGAAGACACTAGCATAGAAGAAATTGGAAACCACACATCTGAAGTCTCTGAAATAGTAGTGTGTGGAGTAAAGAAACAACTGCAGAAAGGTATAGAGGAAATCAGAACAGAAATAATCTCTCAGGTAAAAAAAGAAATGATAACTATAATGAAAGAAGTACTAAGTGCTTCTAAAGAAGACATTGATAAAAAAAAAGAACAGAATATAAAAGTGATGGAATCTTTGAATAAACAATATAGGAAACAGAATGCATGAAGCAGATCCAAAGTGATACACAGGAATTTAAAACTTCAATCACAAGCTGGCAAAACCATTTGAATAAAAGTGAGAATAGACTCTCAGACCTTAAAGACACCATTGCAGCTAGTGAAAAAAATAAGAAAAGATCTCTTAAAAACAACTAGGATGCAGGAAAAAATAATTCAATACCTGCAAGATGATGCAAAGATAAACAATATGAGACTAATAGGCATCAATGAGAAGGAAGAAGTCAATACAAATGATATAAAAAGAATATGGATGGAAGTAATAGCAGAAAACTTCCCAAATATGGGGCAACAATCTGACATTCAGGAAACCGAAGCATATAGAACTCCAAATAACATCAACACATTTAAAAACACACCCAGACATATAGTAATCAAGATCCCAGAAATTCAGCACAAGCACAATATTCTAAAAGCTGCTAAAGAAAAGAAACAGGTCACGTTTAAAGGAAAACCCATCAGAATAATGGCAGATGTCTCTTCACAAACCATCAAGGCAAGAAGAGCATGGGGCAAAGTACTGCAAGTCTTACAAGAAAATAAATTCCAACCCAGACTGATTTACCCTGCAAAACGCTCTTTCAAGTACAATGGAGAAGTAAAATACTTCCATGATAAAGAACAACTTAAGAATTTCATGATGACAAAACCAAGCCAACACAGACTACTAAAAGATGTTCTAGAGAGAGAGCAAAATGACTAAAACTCTAGAAATGAGAATGAAAAGAACCCATCATATAGGGCAAACAATTAAACACAGGAGAATAAGAGGTATACAAAAGCAATCTTTCAGTTATTCTTTTGTATACAGCAGCAAGATATTTCCATCAGCATACTCTACAAATGGACTTATCCTGCACCCTATGGGTCATGATTCTGTCTGAATCTACAGGGTGGATATGAAGGAAATAGCAGTAGCTCAGTCCCACAAGTGATACCGGTCCATGTCCACGACACACTAGAACTTTATATGATATCCTATCCCCAAACTGCTAGAAGGGCTGGTCATCTATTTGCCCTTCCAGTATTTATCTTATGTTTTATTCTTAGTAATTCTTTACTATCATGAAAACTTTTTCTTAGTTCCACTGTTTTGAAACATTTAATTTTTTATTAATTAGTATTTAATTTTCTGAATATTGCTTAATCTTCATTTTTGTTTTAAGATTTATACATTATATTTGACTTGCAACCTATTTAAAAGTCATGGTATGACATTTTCTCCTGGTATTAGAAACTTTAAAAAGTTTATTTCCATTTTCCAATGACTTTATATTACTCCCTTATCTTTTACACACACACACACACACGCACACACACACACACACACACACAAAAGATAGGTGCATAACTCACATAACATTGATACTGTTTCATAGAAATCTTTAATGACTTTTAAAATGGGTTCATCTAACATATTTTACATAGTCCTGCATAAGTATCATTTTGAAAGCTCTACTCTTCATCTAGGAGCATACAGCAACTTCTCTTGCCTTCTGAAATATGCTTTTTGTTATTTCCTATATGCTATGTTAGGAGGTATTAGAATATTCTGAGTTTGTATAATTGGAAAATATTTTACTTTTAATTTTCAAAGCTATGTTTGCTAAGTATAAAATTCAAAGAGGACAAATGTGGGTTTTCTTTTCCCCTTTCTTGCAGTCCTTTAATTAGTCTAATTTCTTACACAATTGGTCTTTTTTTTCTTTATTATGTGGAAGAAGATGCTATTTAATTTTGTTCTTCAATTGCTTTTTTTTATGTAGATGCTTTAATGATTTTTTTCTTTATAATAAGTTTTGGACAATTTCATTTTTATGTATCTGGGCATGATTTTATTCAAATTTCTTGTGCAAAAGGTTCATTTTTCTTGGAAATGTGGTGTTATAAGTTCAACTAAATTCAGAAATTTTAAATTTTTAAGTATTTATTGCCTACCTCTTTCTACTTTGAGAATTCTAATTATATGAATATAAGTTTCTTGTTTTTGACACAGAGTGATGGATCTGTAAATTCTTCATTTTTATTTTGGACAGTTTTTATTGTTACATTCATTTAAGTTTGTAGATAATTTAACTACAATGTGCAATCTATTATCAACCTCATGTGATGTATTCATTTCAGAAATATTTCTCTAAAAATCACTGTCTATATCTTATATCTTTCACATTTCAGTATTTGTCTACAATTTTTAATATGGTATATAATTACTGATTTTCAATAAAGTCAATGAAAAAATTTAAAAAATAAATAAAAACATGATTAGGCCAAAAAAAAAACTTATGGAACAGTTCAGCAAAAGTAGTGACTATATTTCTCCCAGTAAAATTCAGCTACAATTATTTTTGAAGACTTTCTTTCAAAAAAAGACACATTACACCTTATAACAGTCTTCCTCTCTTTGTCCCTTCCTGCCTTATTTTTTGTTCCCCAAACATCAAACTTCGAGAGAGGTCTCAACTTATAAGGCTTGTGCCATCTCATTCTGTTCTCCTCCTGGTGTATCTGGTCTTCACTCACTTTAATGAACATACAGAGGGTTAAATTTCCAAATGTGAATTAGATCTGAATACAACTGGCTTACTGGGTGCTTCCCCTGAGATGTGTTGGAGGAATTTCAAGCTCCGTATTAATAAAACTTCAACTCACTGCCTCTGTCATCAACACAAATATGGCCCATCTTAGTAGCAGATCCATAACTACTCAGTTATACACCCTAGAGCCCTGGAGTGAGCCTGAAGCCTCCCACTCATCACTTTATAGCCTGCCACTTACTGGTTCTCTCAGAGGAGTCTCTTACACCCTTGCCCCATAGGTACTGCCTGCCACTCCAAATTTATTACTGACCAGCCTTCAAAAACTGACCTTCCACAAGTAACCCTAGCCTCTCTCAGACTGTGTATGGCATGACAGCAACAATATCATACAGTGACATGTATAAATGTAACAACACTCTCCCTACAGTCACTGCATCCTTAGGATAGGAGTAAAATACTGTGGACTGCATATGAAACTGTCTGTATGGCCTTTGCCTGCATGGTCCACAGTTCTCTAAATGTATGAGATTTTTTTTTTTTTAATCTATGTATTTGGTACAGATTTTCACTATGCAGCTCAGACTCACAGTGATAGTCCTCTTTTCAGCCTCCCCAGAACTGGGATTATAGGTGTGCACCATGGCTAGCTCACTGTGCTCTGGGGGTGGGGCTGGAGCAGCATGTGGTGCTGTGGATTGAACCCTGGTGCCTGTGCTTGCCTAAGCAGGTGCTTAGTCTGCTGAGCTATTTAGCTGCCCCTGGGATCTTTGTTTTTACATAACTCAGTCTTTCTCTCCCTTGAAGGGCTTGATTCATACATGTTCCATTCCTTCTTCTGGAATATTTGGAAGCTTTTCCTTCTTAATCTGTTCCCACTACTAGGCACTTTCTTCTCACCTTAAGGCCCTCATGTGGAGAATATTGCAAGTTGGGATTACAATCCTGAGTGATTTGTGATTACTTTATAGTGTTTAGCGTCCACAAAAGCTAATGAGTGACACAAGTTCAAGAATCCTGTCTCTCTTGTTCACTGCTATAATCTGGTGTTACCAAATACTGTTCTTACCATAGGTGGGCCAAACATAAGATTGATAAAATCTTGCTGAATTAGTGAAAACAAAGAGCTCTGATTTAGTGACATGAAAATCATTCATAATTAGTGTGCAAATGTCAACATAAAACTAATTCACAACAATGTATGACTATGTATTATAGAAATGAGTATAAGGATAACCTGATCTGGTGAGAGGAAAAAATCAGTCTGAAAGGCCTATGTGCTAAGGGCTTCTTGGTGTTGCAACATAAAATAAACCACGAGAGCAGGCAAAATTCTATGAAGAGGAGGGTGAGAAATACTCCAGTGAATGCTTGGGAAAAGACAGAGAGAGTAAAAGGTATAAATGGGCTGGTGAACAGCAAAAGGCATATACAAGCTTGCAGCAGGATGATGTGATGTGTAGGAAAGGGCCAACTTGGGTTCCGTTATTAGGGCTAAACTATTTGTGGAGAACCACTGAATGCTTTATGACTAGAAGGACGACATGATTGGAGATTATAGTGTAGGGACCAATTAGTAAGCTACTATAATATTTCAGCCAGAAAGAGTAAAGGCACGGAACTGATAATACTCCCTAGTGAACAGTAAGGATGGGAGGAAGAGCAGCTGAAACTGAAGAGACAGAGAAGATGGGACGAATGAGCTCTGGTGCTGAGCCCTTAAGTCTCTATGCTTCCATGACACTGAGCAAGTGGACCTAGGAAGGGGAGGTAGGAACTTGAATTATTGGGATTAGGGAAGGTTTAAGTGATCTATAAACAGTTTTCTGATAAAACATTTTTATTTATAACAAAAAGAATAATAAATGTTCTTTTATAATTATTGACTGGATTTTCAATATATCATATGCCTAGCTTTCATTTACTTTTATATTAGGAACAAGTCTCACAATAATATTATAATCTAACCCTGTCTTGGAAAGAATTAATACCCTACAATTGCTGTGACTGAAGGAAAATGGAAGATGTAGCCCTTTTCCCTATGCAGTAGAAGTATAAAATCATTTATGTTTAAAAGAATTCTGGTCTTTGTAATAACAGACTCTGTAAAAACATTAAAATGACATAAAGAATATTTTCAAAGTTCACTCTAATTTCAAAAATGTTAACATCTGAAATTATGTCATCTTCAATTGTCAAGAGAATATCTGAGGAGTAATAAAAAGTAACACTTACTTTTGCTGCACCTATCTGCTCTTTTCGAAATTTCTCAAGTGGTGCAATTAATACATCATTAGCATTTTGAATCTGAAATTTAAAAATGCACATATATTAAATTCTTTATAATTTCATGCCAACAATATTGACAAAATGGCTCCTTTATTCAAGTCATTGAATATAGTTTTTGTTCTCTTGTCTGTTTCTATTAAAAGAAGTTTTCATGTTGGATAGCATTATTTTACATTATAATTAAGCTGTTTTCACATATTTTACTTGTTCTTATGATGCGAATATAAATACCTATTCTTGCAGAACTGTAGTTAAAATGTTTAAGATTCTCCTAAGATTTAACTATGAAATAGTACATTGAGTAGTAAGTTTACAAATGCCTTTAATAGCACAAGGTTTAATGCAGCCAGTTCGAGCATCATTTTACAATTGAACCACACAAACACTTGTTCATTTTGCCACTAAGATGCTAGAATTCCACAGCTGAAAAATAAAATAGGCTCATTTTTCCTACTTAATTAAATTCTTCACACTTGGGATTTGGATGAATGGGCTCATATTTGCAAACTGAATGAAACAGTATCTAATTTCATTTCAATGAAAAATTCTGTAGCCCCACATTCCAAATTGAGATCTGCTTAAACTTTAAAACCGATACTTTTTAATATTTACTGTAACAAAGGGCTAAAGGGGCACAAGAGGTGAGCCTCAGGACCTACATGCCAGGAGACACATGTCCATCTTTAAGAAAGCAACCTCTGTAGGCAGCAGGAGAGAGGGTGGGTGATAAAATGAATCATTTGTTTTTCCACTGTTATATAATGAGTAAATGCAAAGCTGAAAAGAAAACCTATCTTGGGCTGGGGAGATAGCTCAGTGGTTTAAAAGCTGCCTGGCAAGCTTGAGTTTTCACTTTTACTATTGTAATTTGTCTCTAATCAATGTTTTCTTATCTTTTTTTTTTGCAGCACCAGGGATTGAACTCAGGCCCTTGCCA
The DNA here is from genome assembly GCA_004027165.1 of Ctenomys sociabilis. Lineage (NCBI taxonomy): Eukaryota > Metazoa > Chordata > Mammalia > Rodentia > Ctenomyidae > Ctenomys > Ctenomys sociabilis. The sequence continues at coordinate 119,649 of PVKA01000731.1, forward strand.
GGAAAGTGCTTATTCTACTGAGTCATCTCTCTGGCCCCTCAAGTCTTACTTCTTAAACTGTATAATGTAAATACACAGATACACACAAAAGTTAAAGCTACAGGGTTCATGCTACCTCCCAAGAGACTGGCATTCTCATAGTTGCAGAAAATTGTTACCCACCTGCTAAAAAATTAAAGTACACAGAGTAAATCAACACTCAAATTCTACTCAAAGACCTTGAGTGCCAAATGTCCATACATCTGACACCTATCACCTAGTTCCCACCTGTGAATGAGCCAGGTAAGTTCAGTTTTAATTCTCACTTTTTAAAACCTCATGTCCTCATTAAGCTCAAACACACACACACACACACACACACACACACACACACACACACACACATTTTACAGAGGGAAAGAAGAGCTGATTCAGTCTTTAAATACAAAATAGAGCCAGGAAAGACAGTATCATGAACACAGGAATGTAATTTTAAGAAAACACCAATAATAAACACTGCTATCATTCATTCAGAGTTTATACTTGGTGCCTGCAACTGAAGTAACTACTTCTCTAGCATGATCCACTTAAGGGCCAGCAAGACAGCTCAGCGAATTAAGCACTACTTAGACAAGTGCAGGGACTGGGATTCAATCCCCAGCACCACATGCCATGACGGCCCCTCAGGTGCTCTGGACATGGTGGCACATGCCTGTAGTCCCAGTGCTGGGGAGGCTGAAACAGAAGGATCACTATGAGTTCAAGATGTGCAGTGAGACCCTGTACCAAAAAAACGATGAAAGTGGATATATTTCCCAAGTGCAGACCCAACAATAATGACACTGAACAATGCCAAGAGGCTGATAGGCATAACAGTGCCTAAGTACACATGTTTAAAATTAAGAAGACCTGGATTTAGCTTGGTTCTGTCACTTATGGGGTGTTGTCAACCTACTGAAGGAACCAGTTGCACTACTTATCTAACAAATAGGTTTTTGTTACTTAGACTAAATATATATCACTTATTCAACTGATTTTTGCATAGTACACAAAAAGGCAACATTTTACATTTCCAACTATGCAGATTATATATTCCACGTGGTATTTATCTACTTAAATCACATTTATACCAGTGTCCACTGCATCACCCTTCTGGATTAGGTATATCTACATACACTATTGGAAAATATTTTCCAAAGTGCTAGAAGACAGATAGTCTGGGGTCTCCCACATCCTAGCACTGGGGTTATTTATCTACCTGTCAACCACAATGCTGACATCTGGGTGGGATAAATAAAAGCAAGAGCTAAGCTTTCCAGAAAGTTAAAGACTACTTGAAATGGGAAAAATGTATTCAGTCAACAACTGCTGGGTGGTTGTAAAGTACTGCAGGAAAACTGAAGCTGAAAGATGAATCACATTGCAGTGAGAATAATTACATGATAAACTATGTGATACTTCATAACTACATTGGGATTTTGACAATGAGAGAGATCCATGGGAATTAAATGATTGACTGATATTTAGATGGTTGATAACTAGATATCTGAAGAAAATATTCTAGAAGCAGGGAACATAGGCAATAAAGGTAAGGAGGGATAAGCAAGCATGGCACACGGGAAGACAGAACGCAGAGCTAAAGTCTTCAACACCCTTACTAAGAGGCAAGCGTGTAGTGGCACATGACCATGCCTGGCACTCCAAGGGTCTGATGAAGGAGGATTCTTAAGTAGAAGCCCAGCCTGGGTGAGCGTGTTCCTCAGTGAGACCTGCTCAGAATAAAAACTCCATCAGGGCTGATATTGTAGCTCAGTGCAACCCCTAGATCATTCCACAGCACCACATGTAAAAATAAGTGTGAATCGTGACCTTATAGTCACTCACCAAGCTAAACGCCTTCAGTTTTGCAGAACAGCAATGTTGAAATGAATGTGAAGACTGTCAGTGTTGGAGCTGCAGCAGATAGAACAGCCATGCTCTGCGTTCTCCTTATTAATTAGAAAGGCCATCATCTAACTTGAAGAATACATGCTGCCACTTGAGGAAGAACAACTGAGGCAGTCTTACAAAGGAGACAGATTATACCTATAATCTAGGCAAAGGACTGAAAATGTGGAATCCCTGCTGGCTTCTAAACAAGGATAATTTAAGAATCTTTCCTAGACACAATTGTAATCCTAGCTCTTTGGGAGGCTGAGGCAGGAAGATTAAAAGCTCAAGACCACTGCAGAAAATTTAACAAGACTTTGTTGCAAATAAAAAAAAGGAAAGGCCAAAAACTCTAAAGCAACTTTAATCTCAAATAATAAGGGATGGGGCACTTAAGAGACAATTCTATGGGAGATACTACAAGACCAGGAGCAGATCAAATGGAGGAGGAAGGGATAAAAGTGATACTAAGGGTTTGTTTATTTTATTTTAAAAACAGAGTGCAAATCAGAATTAAAACTGAAAAATGTACAAGTTATACAGAATTTCACTTAACGAAGTAACATGAAATTCATAGTATTTGTTACAGTACATAGTGTCGTCTTCCAATCAGTTATTCATATTACTAGCTATATGCATGTAAAATTGGAAGAAAAAAAGAAATGTATAAAAAATTAAGAAGAGGAAAAAGTACAACGAAGAGACAAAACAAATGAAAGCACTAATTGCTTCTTTCCAAGGACCAAGAGAAATGCACAGTACAGTGATACTAAGGTTTCTGCTTCATACCCTGAAACCTGCTTGCCACACACAGGACCAGGCGGGATAATGACAGCTTGTGTTTTGTAGAACAGGCAAAAAAATAACAAAAATAATTTCATTTCAGATCTGTTATTATCTGACATCCTAGCAAAACTCAAATAAATACTGTGGAAGAAAATCCCATTCCACAGCAGTAGAACTGATCAATATAAATGAGAGCTGTTTTTCACTTTAATTTGTCTGCAATACAAGCAATTGCATTTGGGGTTCTCATGCTAGGCAAGTCAACAAACCTTTGTGGTGTTTTCTCTTAAATTTTAAGAAAGGGTCTCACTAAGTTGTTGGCCCAGGAGGGTCTCAAGCCTGCAATCTAACCTCAGCCTCCCCAGATGACAGGGGTATCACTACCATGTCTAGTTTAAATTTGAGTTTTCAACCTGGGAAGTCAGGGATTATGAAATGAAGTTGATGACAGGATCCATGTGCTTCACCTTGGTACTCACTCCCATTCATATTTCAGCCAGCCATTCTTGTATGGCTGCCATATATATAAGACTTGAAAATATAGCAAAAGCTAGTAGAGGACAGAAGAATTAATCATCCTACTGTGTGCAGAGACTAATTCCTATCTCTACTACTTCCATATTTTCTAGTTTTATTTTTAGATTTGTTCCCCATTCTATTCACATTCTACTAATGTGAAACTGAAGGCATTACAATTAAGATAATTGGTAAAAGCATTAAACAGAAAAAAGCTGAAGAAAGGAGAGAAAACATCCAATAGAGTGGAAGAGAACACAAAGGATTCACTAGGTGCTACCTGTGTTCCAGATAGCTCTTCAGAAGACAAAAATGAAAGCTGAAGGACTGGCCAAATAGCTCAGGAGATAAAGAGCCCGGTTTGATCCCTGGGCTTGCTGTGCTGGCGTTGCCACCTGGGCATGCTGAAATAGCAACTGAGACTGGACGTGATGGTACATGCATGTAATCCCAGCACTTGGGAGGCTATAAACAGGAGAATCACTATGAGTCCAATCTAGTAATGAGCCCCTGAACACTCTGTAGACCCTTCCCTAAAAAAAAAAAGAAAAGAAAGAAAAGTAATTTGGGCCGGGGAGATAGCTCAGTAGAATAAGTCATTGCCTGGCAAGCGCAGGGTCCTGAGCTCAATGCCCAGTACCTCCCCCCCAAAAAAGCTGATTTTATATGAGTAATGAGATCAAGAACATAAACCATCTTCTGGGATGCACTAAGAATATAAATGCTAGAGTTAGACTTGGCTTCATTTGAATCCCAGCCCAAAAAGTGATAACATTGTCTTCATTCCTAATTTATTAAGGGATTTATAGAAAGAAACAACCATGTTTTGTAAAACAATTAGCACAGACTTGTCATATTGAGGCTCTCCATAAATGTTAGTGTTTTTGCAGAATCCAGTGAGTGTCTACTATTTTGTGCTCATAACCAACCTCCACAGTATTTTACTCTCCCTAATTTAAAATTTTAATTTTTCAGAGTTAGTTATTAAAATCCCTATTATTTTAATTAAGCAATACCAATGAAGAGGATTAATTATAATTTGAACCTATTCTTTTTGTACAAATCACATATAATATTTGTGTGGTTCTCTATTGGAAACTGATGCTCTTTTCAGGCACATTCATGGCTGCTATTCACAATATGTGGATTTAAATTTGGCAAGCAAAGGGCATGAAGTGGGTCTACGGCTAGATTTAGCTGCTTCTTTTTTTTTTTTTTTAGTGTATTTAGAATAGGGTCTACAGGGTCTATAGGGTCCCACTATGTAGATCAGACTCACAGTGATTCTCCTGTTTCCAGCACCGCTATGCCCAGTGTCAGTCATCATCTCAGCGCGCCCTGGGGGGATAGAACCCTATGGGATTGAACCCGAGCCACTGACTAAGAAGGCACTTTAATCCACTGAGCTATATGGCTGGCCTGAGACTTAGCTACTTCTGACCCTCAACGCTGTGTACCCTGCAGGGAATGTTCAGCATTTCATGGGTCAATCAGATAAATGAAATTCTTCAGTTCTGAAATAATCCAAGTAAAAAGTGAAAAAAAAAGATAACAGCACTTTTGTAGGAATAAAACAGATCTTGTTTCTTCTGCATTAAAAAAAAAAAAAAAGGAAAATGACAGGATAGCCAACAGTAACTTCAGCTTCTCAGACAGTAAGGGAAGAGGATACCAAGTTTGAGGTCGGGGCAACTTAGCAAGATCTTGTGTCGAAACTAACTACCTAACTAACTAACTAGGCTGGTGATGTGGTTTAGTCCTCCCTGGCTTCAAGTCTCAATACCACTAAGAAACAAAAAAGTACAAAAAAAAAAAAAAAAAAAAAAAAACTAGAACAAGCACACAGCTTTAGTAACAAAACTTGCATAAATTAAGAAAAATCCAGAGAAACAGAATTTTGGCTCCCACGGAACTCGTTCTCTGTAGATCTACCAAACAGACTTGATGAAATTCTTCCCAGAAGGGTAATATTTGGGACAAAAATTCAAGTCACAGAGTCCAGGAGCTTCTAGCTTCCCTAATATCTGCGGAATGTGTGACTTTAAATGACCTCACTAAGATGCTTTAGGAAAAACACAAAAGCAAACTGAATTCTCTTGCTAGATACTATTTAAAATAAGGCTTGGAAAATGTCTTATTTTGTTAAATTAGACAAAATTAACTAATAATTCTTAGTTATTACTTAAATTTGGGTTTAAACAACCTACCCCTCGAGAAGTTGAACAACTTCTCTCTAAATCAGCCTATGTTTAAAGTTAAAAATTTTGCCAGTACTTCTCTTTAACAGAAGAAAATCAAATTGGATTACAGTATTGGGGAGCACCTTGTGGTTCTAGGTTTACTCAGTAAACTGGGGGTATACTGCGTCAAGCCAAGCAATTAAGTTTCCTGTTGCTTTTCTTTTGCTCTTTCAAGTGATTTTAATAAACAGCCACAAGGGAGTGCTCATAACTCACTCAAAAGTAACAGCAGTAATGCTTTCATGTGGTTCAAGGAATTTTTTCCTAAATATGCTTGGTTTGTTTTTCTACCCATATACATGATAAAATTTCCTTATAGACCATGGATTTTTAAGTGCTGCCTTGTTTGCTTTTCACTGCTGAGAACTTTACATAACTTGCTCATCAAACAAAGTAGCAATGGAATAAAGGACTACTTATTCATAACCCTTAGACATTGTTCTCTTCGCTTACTGAGATTTGGCTAAAATCCAGCTTGCAGTTAGGGCTGACAGCCTGTCACTGAGGAGTCCTGCACATTCCTTCAAAACACTTGACAGAACTACTGTAACTCTTTACCACCAACCTGTAAAGCAAATACATAATTCTATTTGGCAGTACTATGCAAAGCAGTTGATTCGGGGCTTGGGCTATAAGTTGACATCTGAACATCTGAATAAATTAGCTGCTCAATAAGTACAACCTACTATGTTGTTCACAGTAAGAAAAATATGGACAGCATAATTCATTGCAAAAATAATTTCCTGTTACAATGTCAACATAGCCAATCCTTACAAAGGAGAAAGACCACATTTGCATGTGGTAAAAGGGAGAACCTAATATATCTTTGCAGAAGACATTTATATAAGTCTCCTATACAACATGGATTATTTCTCCATTAATGCTCCCAACTAGGAAAAACTGCATCAGAATCTCATATTCTTAAGTGAAAAGTCAAACTTACATGTGCAAACATCACATTATCTGCTTAGTGTGAGAACCTAAAGGGAAAATGAAATCTGAAGGGAAAAGCGGGAAAAGCAAATTAACCTACTTTAAAAAGGAAGAATTAATAAATTGAGAAGGACAGGAGAGGGAGTGGGGGAAAAAGATATATCTATGTATATAAGTAGGATGGTTTAGACAACTGTACTGTGGATTTCTGCCTGTCTATGGAGAAGAACAGTTAATTTATCTCCTTTTTTCAATTCATTTTCTTTTTTTTCTTACTTTCTTATATATTTTTCCTTTCTTCTTCCAATTTTGCATGCATGTATCTAATAATCTGAACAACTAATCTGAAGATAACACTATGCAATACAACATATACTGTGAAAGTCATATAATTTTTAGTGTAATTCTGAATCATTTTTTTAAATGTCACTTTGTACTTTCTTTAAAAAAGTAAAAAAAAAAAAAAAAAAAAAAAAGAAGCAAGCATCTTCTGCTTTGTCTCAAATCTCCCTCCTTAATAGCTTCTTAGAAGAGCCTCTGCCAAAGCCTGTAGTTAAGGGATCAAATCGGGCCTACTGCTGTTTTCTCATCTTTCTCCAGCTATGCAACAGCCCTTCCTAGGAAAACCAAGCCCATAGAGCTTCTAAACTAAGACTCAAAGAGGAAAACTCAGGTGTGAAACAGAGTTAGGGTTATATAATAAATAAATAGCAGTCAAAGATAAATACATTTTACTTTCTAGTCTTTAATGTAAGCAATTTGCTATGAAAACTGCAACTTTATCTAAAAAACACCACGTGTGGTTCTCTGAACATCCCAGATCTCCACTGGGCTCCTGTTCTGTAACTTCCCACTCAGGACTTGGTTGTTAGTCTCCACTTCAAGGCTTTGTTCCTCTGCCAACTGCATCCCACTGGGTCTCACCTGCTTAGATCCAAGTCTGACTTGCATTTAATATTACTTACATTTTCTCTACTTTTATTAGTAATCATTTTTCTCACAGGAATATTCTTGAGAATCAAAGCATGTGACTGATTCTTGAAGGTAAGCAAAACAGCATACTCTCCAAGAGAATGTCCTACTTTGAATTTAGGCCATTTTCAGCTGATACCCTAATTATCTGTGCCATCTTGGTCAATTTACTCAAACAAAGCCTCAATTTCCTTTTTAGTACAATGAAGATGATAATATACCTTCATCTCATGGTCTGCTCATCAAGGTTAAAGTTTTAAATTTATGTCAAATGATCTTAAGAGTTAATTACCAAATATAAAATAGTAATTGCTTCCTATCAATCTCATTCTCTAAAGCAAAGCAGGCAGTTTTGCTGTATTGCTGTATCTACATATTGTTTTGGAAAATGGCTTATGAAGTTGCTCCTTTTGAATATAAGAGTATGACGTTTCACCAGCGCAAATTGGAGAAAGGTTTGACAGGACAAAAACGACTAGAGACAAATTAACAAAGAGTCCTCCTGCTTCTAGAGCAGAGGGCACCCCAAGCATCCATCAAATTGCAGTTTGCATTTTAATAAAAGCCATCTATTCTCCTGGAGTGAAGAAATGGAAAACCATTCAACCAAGAATGAACTGACCAATTTGACAGAGTCAGGTGGTGACAGTAAGAGAGGGAAGCAGATTGAAATATTTTGTATTCTATGATCTAATAAGATCATTAACTCTTAGGTTGTAATGAATGAATTCCTCTAAATACTGAATTACTTATTTTAGCTTTTATGTTGGTCTTAAACTACTTTTACTTTGTTTCTTTTCACCTACAATCTCTAACAGGAGGTTAAACTAAGGGTATTTTTATAGCATGTAAATGCTCTCAGAATATTTTTAAATATCAAGTGTACCCACAGCATCCTGTCTTCTTATAAGCTTGTGTCTGCTTATTGCTTATCCTAATTAGTACTTATTTATAAGTCTATAACATAGGAGGCTAAAAAATATCAAGAAGAAAGTCAAACTGCTTTTCAGCTATAAATAACAAAGACACATGAAAGGTCATATTAGAACTGACATCTTAAAAGCTAGTGGAAATAAGTACTCCAGATATCTGACAAGCACATTCACTTTAATACTTTTCTTTCAATTTTGACTAAAAGGTATGCATTTAGGATTGAACATTTATAGGCTTTAAAAAACACACAAACTGTATTACCTCAAAGGAAATATGTTTAATTTATAAAATTTAGAGCCCTCAAGGGTAGATTTAAGATCTTAAGGGTAGATTTAAGAAATACTGCTCTCTGCTTATTTCTACTCAATGGGCTAAATAATCAGTCCTGTATTTGCCTAGGAAAAATATTCTTAGGCACTGGTAAGGTGACTTCAGCCAGTTCTATTCCTTGGGACCTTCTAGAACCTGTAGGACATGGGTGCCTCTGGTGGCATACTATTAGATTTCAGGGAGACTCCTATGTTTGTTAATATTATAGAAGTTGCCCAAAGATACCCCCCAATACATTAACACCTTAGTGCTCATAACCCACTCCTAAATGCAAAAATTTGAGGTAGTATATATCCTGTGATGAATGAAGCATAGCTTCAACAATATTTCTTATTCCATAGCTTATCCCTTAAGAGGAAGTTAAGGGATATGTATGCTAAGACAAGAGGGGGAATTTAAACAAATAGATTTATATAAATTTATTTAGTTCCCCACCTTCATTCTCCCTCCAACTTAATACTATTTCTTCTTTTGGGAATTGCTGAACCTTTTGGGATTCCTCAAAAAAGTACTAGAGAAATTGAAATCATATATGCTTTAAATTGTTCATTTATAATTTAAGTAAAACTGATAGCCTAGTAAGCTTAAAAAGAAAAAAAAAATAGTAAATTCTCAAAGTCATAGTTTCTTTACAGCAATTACATTTGAGGAGATAGATGTTAATACACTTTTTAATCACAATTTTCCAACATTTAGATAACGGCAGTTTGCTAAAACCTTACTAAAGTTCAAAGATATCCCAATGTATATGGAATTTCTTAAGCTGTTTATTTCAGTTGTGGATTAATAAGTTGAGAATGGGAGTGAAAAGAGGAAAAGAAAAGAAATGAGGCAGGGCAGAGATGCACATAAAGAAAGCACAAACTGAGTAATATAGACAGTCTGTAAGGAAGATGAGGCATACAGGCTGGGAACAATAACGTGCTCAGGAAGACCAAGTACAGGGAAGAGGTTTTAGGCACAGCTTTACACCAACTGACCAACAAACACTACAGACTAGGTTTCTCAGAACACAGATGCACACTCAGGCTGCACTCCCACTGGATAAATTTTTATCAGCATACCACTGCCTGCAGGCAAACATATTTATTTAGAAAACAACAGTATTGGGCTATAAAAATAGTTTAAAGATGCTCTTTCATATAGTTATTAAAATGCTTCTTTAAACACGTAACTCTGGAGATCTGCCCAAATGCAGACCCTGCAAGTGTGTGGGAGAGCATTTGCGCCCCCCTGCACCCTCTTGACCTCTCCTCTCCGGAACAAGCGCAGGCCCTCCACACCAGTGAGACCTTTTGTATTTTGCTTTGCTCTCAGGACCTGACCACCCCTCCAGAGCCATTCCAAGCCTGACTTATGAGAACTTCCGCTGTGCTCTCAGGACCCCTCCAGAACCCAAGCCCAGGTCCAGTAAGTGTGTGGAAGAGCTTCTGAGGTCTCCTACACTCCCGGACCCCTCCAGACCCAAACCAGACCTGGAATACAGAGACACTAGGAGCCAAAACCATGCAGCTAATCCAGGACCAGAATATCTTGCCAGAGGGGTACAACAGGTTCACATCCAACGGCTGCAGGAGGAAGGAGCCGAGCACAGTAGCCATAGCAAAGCCATGTACAACTGGATGAACTCAAACTTAGTAGATATGCACCCGAATTTTAGTAGGTGCTACGGTTATAATTGCACCAAAGCTCTGCACCAAAGGTCAGAGGACAGTGCTATACAAAATGACAAAGAAAAGGAGAAAAATGCAATCTCAGTCCTGAGCCCACTCAGAACAAGTGTAGAGGACACTAACACAGCAGCAGTGTCTGAATTAACAGTGTGTGAAATAAAAAAACACCAGCAGAAAGGTATAGAAGAACTCAGATCAGAACAGAATTAATCTCTGAAATAAAAAAAAGAAATCTCTGAATCAATAGTATCTGAAGTAAAGAAACAATAGCAGAAACATATAGAGGAACTCAGATCAGAATTTATCTCTGAAATAAAAAAGGTATCTCTGAATTAATAATGTCAGAAGAATCAACTGCAGAAACATGTAAAGGAAATCAGATCAGAAATAATCTCTGAAGTAAAACAATTAATAACTGCTTCTCAAGAAGACATTGATAAAAAATAGAGATTACAAAAATGATAGATTCCTTGAATGAGCAGTACAGAAAAGAAAGAGATCGCATGAAGCAGAGGCAAAAAGATATAGAGGAACTTAAATTTTCAATCACAAGCTTGCAAAACCATTTGAGTGAAAGTGAATATAGTTTCAGATCTTGAAGATGCTGGTACAGCTAGTGAAAAGGTAAGAAAAGATCTCTTAAAAACAACTAGGATGTAGGAAAAAATAATTCATCACCTGCAAGACAATGCAAAGTTGAACAACATGAGACTAATAGGCATCAATGAGAAAGGAGTCAATACAAATGATATAAAAAGAATATGGGCAGAAGTAATAACAGAAAACTTCCCAAACACAAGGAAACAATCTGACATTCAGGTAACAGAAGCATACAGAACTCAAAATAACTTCATCCCAACTAAAAATACACCAAGATATATAATAGTCAAGATCCCAGAAATCTTGCACAAGAATAATACACTGAAAGCTGCTAAAGAAAAGAAACAGATCATATTTAAAGGGAAACCCATCAGAATAATGGCTGACTTCTCTTCACAAATCATGAAGGCAAGAAGAGCATAGAGTAGAGTATTTCAAGTCCTGCAAAACTCTCAAGTTTGATGGAGAAGTTAAACTTCTCCAAAATGAAGAACAACTAAAGAATTGCATGATGACAAAGCCAACCCTACAGAGACTACTAAAAGACGTTCCAGAGAGGGCGCAAAATGATCAGAACTCCATGAACAAGAACAGAAGGTACCCATTAAATAGGGCAAACAAACACAGGAGAAAAAGTAGTAAACAACAGCAGGTAAATAACATGAGGATCGTAAATCAATACATCTCAATTATAACCATCAATGTAAATGGACTCAATTCACAAATTAAAAGAAATAGACTGGCACAGTGGATTAGAAAACAAAATCCAACAATATGCTGTATACAAGAAACATACTTAACCCATAAAGAAACTCATAGGCTGAAAGTCAAAGGATGGAAAATACTGCATGCCCCAGCACCTCAAAAAAAGCATGGGTAGCAATCCTGTTCTCAGACAGTCTCAATTTTAAACCAAGAATGATCAAATGAAATAAGGAAAGTCACTATATACTGGTTAGGGGAAAATTTCAAGAGGAGGAGGTAACACTCATAAATGTATACACACTAATACGAGAGCACCCAACAATATAAGACAAACCTTAATGGGCAGGAAGAATCTAATACCCAATACCACAATCTTAACAGGAGACCCTAACACCCCCTTATCTCAAAAGGATAGGTCAACCAGACAAAAAATTAGCAAAGAAGCAGGAGAACTGAACCAGAACCTGGAACAAATGGACTTATACAGAGTGTTCCACCCAACCACAGCTGAATACATATTTTTTTCAGCGGCACATGGGTCATTTTCTAAAACAGACCACATACTAGTGGTCCATAGGTCATACTTAAGTATATGCAAGAAAACAGAAATTATCCCATGCATATTATCTAACCACAGTGCAATGAAACTGGAAATAAATGAGACAAGAAAACAGAAAAACCCTATAAATACTTGGAAATTAAACAACACCCTACTCAGCAACCAATGGTTCACAGCTGAAATTAAACAAGAAATTCAACAATATCTACAATTCAATTTTGAAACTAGGAGTTAATTGGTAAGATTCTCACCCTGACTAACTATATATGCTGTTACCTGTGAACTAAGTGACTGCACTAAAGATAATAGCTATGTGTAATAGTAAGGTCATGCTTGGAATGCCTGTCATTCTGGTCTTCTAAATACGTACTGCTTGTCATGACATACCAATTATTGCCATACTGTCTCTCAAGTAAATGTTTTTTTTTTTTTTCTTTTAAAGGGTAATGAAAAAAAAAAAGACAAGAAAAAAATGTCACAGGACTGTCCTGCTTTAATGCTGTATATGGTTAGATTTCTAAATCTCTGTGTAAAAAGTGTAATTGTTTATTCATATTTCTTTTAATATTTTTTTTCATATTCTGTAGGGATTTAAAAATTAAATATCAATACTTGATGGAAAATATCTGTTCTGCATTAGGCCTAATATTCAGACAGATAGTTAGGTTAAACCCAACGGCATATGATATAGGGAAATAATAAGCTTCTCTTCTGGAGGGTGAACAACCTAAATTTGCAGACCAAAAATTAGAGAAAAAGAAGGGCTGCAAGGACAGCCAACATTTTGGCCCTAGCCTTTCAAGGTCAATGAGGACTCATGACATAGGAGAACCTGTATTATAACATCATTTAATTCAGTTGTGCACCAAATTTTCTGATCAAGGAGATTATGGGGCCACAGAGGAATATGTGTGATGATGTAGAGTGTGCCTAAGGAGAGTCACACAGAGAGAAAACATTCTCTCAGGCTTTCACAGAGGGCAAATTGGTCGCCATGACTCATTTACATGGCTGAAACTGACAAAGGATCTACAAATTGTGGAACAGGGTTTCAGGATAAATCCTGAGAGGACTTGACTGACCTTATCAGTTACAAAAGATACATTTCTTGTTATATAGGTGTTGTTTTAGCTTGGTCTTAACTATCCAGCCAAAACGTATAAAAACAAGGTATAAAAAGTAAAGCCATATTAATAAACTGAGCTGTAAAGGACTCAAGTCAACAACTTCTGGCATTGCTAGTCCTATGGATAATCCACTAGTATTATGGACTACTCAACTATATTGGATTATTTTACTCAAATCAGGCACCTACTATATTTAAAGGGAATGGAATACCCATTTCTTACAAAACTAAACAAAAAAAGGGGATACAAATGACCATTTTGTATCTGTATACTCAAAATAGGATATATAGCTATATTCTTTTAATTCAGTGAGTAAAAAGTTTTATTCTAATAGTGTTTGTGCACAGGATATCAAGTCTGCATCTTGTACAATGAATAACCACTAAGACAACAATATGCAATGTATATATTATTGAAACTGTTCTACTAATTGGTTTTGAGACTGTCTCATTGCTATTTGTTTTTCAATAAAATTATTAAGAAATAAAAATAAAAATGTAAGTCTTGACCTGTAAATTTCCAAATTCATGTATCTTTTCCAGTAGTTAAAAAAATGCATTTGTACTTCTTTTCACTTAATTTTAAAGAAAGTAAGGTTTTCAGGCTTGTGAGCTTCCACAGCAACACTAAACAAATTTCTACTCTAGTACTGGCATCAAACGGTTTAAATTTCACAAATCTATGTGAGTGATGTGGCTAGGATTAGGAAGTGATCTCCACAGTTATTCACTTTAAGTGGGGCCATTTACTTCATATAAATCTACCAATTAAAGTCTGAGAAATCAGGGGAAGAGGATATTCATTCAGAAACACTATCATAGTACTACGGGTCTTTTAATACTTCACTTTCCCTGGAAGAACATGGATGTTTATGTGACATACTATCTTGATATAAATAAACACAGGAAACTTTGTAATTGGAACTTGTACAGTTAACAAAAGCAGTACCAGAAGCTAATACACACACAGTATCTTTACTATAAACTGCCCTTGTAGTTTCTCCTTGAATGTGAACATTTTAAGGATCTCTGGGAGCTAAAGGGAAAAGAAAATAATCTTTTCAAATAAATAATTCCTTAATTGAATAAGCCAGCAAATTGAAATACTGCGTTGTTAAAAATAAAACCAGGAAAAAGTAGTTGAAAGAGAAAATTTTAGCTATTTAATAGAGAATTACAGAGGTTCAAAAATAACCAAAAGTTATCTAAGTCCTACAATTTCGCAAACAAGAGATATGATTTATTTTGCAAAGATTTTCTTTTAAACTTTCCCAGGCATTTGTGTACAGGCTCTTAGTCATAACTAAGAATTACTTCCCAAATAAGTCCCATATGTTATAACTCTCATCTCTGGCCTTTTCAAAATCCAGATCTGGTCATAAAAACTATAGGCCAGTTTTCCACACTGTTCAGCTGTCAAAATCCTTTCTTATGCAATGAGGTACAGAACTCTTTTCAGCCCTTTCTGTGAGGTCTTAGATCATATAAAATTGTGCTATGTCAATATGAGAAACATTCTTCTCAAACACATGACAAACAACATAAAAAATACACTTCCCTAACGCCAAAAGAGCACAGCCCACCGGAAGAGACAATCAATCTAAAATATTAACATTTAGCCTCTCTGGGTCTTATATTCAAGCCATGGGCTGAATCAGTCTGAGCTTACAGAGCCACCTAAGGAATGTTTAAGATTCTTGTCCAGAGAGCAAAGTCTGTAGACCACTTCTCTTCCCCACAGCCTGACCATCAGCATCCCCACTGCTGCACACCTCTGATACCATGCAAAGTACTAACCCAGTAGTACAGGACTCCTTGATCATCTCACATACTTATGAAGATGTGAGGTGACAAGATCAATCAGTTCCCTTCTTTTTTTATCTCCTGCTGAAGAGTTAAGAGACCCTTGTAGAATCAGTAGAAAAGCTGGCTCCCCAGAAGCCTAGTTTACATGATCAGGGAGACAAAATCCTACTTTGGAGCTCACTGCTACCAGTCCCCAAACACAGTCCTGACAACTAAACAATCACCTGAACTCCCAGCGCCAACAGTCCCATCCCACATGTCACGTTCTGTTGTTAGTAAGGTGTTATGACATCCCAGCAGCATGTAAAGTTGTCCTTTAATAATGAAAAAAAAAATTATTAAACTAATATAATTAAATTAATTACCTAATTAACTATTAAATGAAAAAAAGAATATTCTCTAAAATTCAGGAACATAACCAAACTGAGCATTACAACCAGCCAAAGAAAAATAACTTTGCATTCTAACATAAACACACATAATGAAAGCAGTACACAGCCCCTGAAGTCTCCACCCAGTCCCTGCTTCCATTTGCTGTAGCATCCAGGTTCTCTTAAAGGCCTTTGACCTATGTGAAATTTCAAGAATTCTTTATTTCAGAGTAAAAGGGGCAAAGACAGACTCATTTAACTTACATTTCAAGAACAGGGGGTTTTTAGAGGAAGACAAAACCCTATTTCCTAGGTATTCCACCCCCCTACTCATGAGTCAGCTGGTTCATTTTCATGCTTCAGTGTCAGGTGAAAGTGAAGGCTTACAAATCTTGTGTACAAACCATTTTTGCTAAGCTCCTTAGCCAGGAACTGCTGATCTCATCGCTACTATGTCTCATGCTCTGAAAATAGGTCCCAACCTTCTCCACTCTCCTGATTTGTCTCTTCAAGTGAATGGCACCACACTCAGCCTATCACCCAGTCATCCCGGACCAAGACCTCCCCAGTCTTCCACATCGAAACCACACCCTCCCCACTACATCATGTATTCCATTGTACCTCTTTGGAATTGCAGCAAAATCACCTCTACTTACCTCCCACTTCACAATTCATCCAAATTTTCACTTTCAACAGAGCTGCTAGAATGTTCTCTTAGAAAGGAACACAAGTTACTTCCCTGCTTTGGTCATCTGTTCACAATCTTTGTCTTAGGTACTTTTCTCATTGCTAACACAAAGTACCTGACAAGCCAAGTAAATGGAGGAAAGGTTTGTTCAGTCCATAAGTGGCATGCTTCAAGACAGCATAGCATGGAACACAGGCACTGCAGAGGAGAAACAGCTGATAGCAAGCAGAAAGCAGCCAAACAGCAAAGAACACCCAGCTCTTTCTACCCCTTCTATCTTATTCAGGCTACTTAGGGCAGGTAGCAGTTACACCCTTAATCCTACAGTCCTATAGTCTAGCACTGCATCAGTCCAGTGTCACATATTGCAGATCTGGCCACCTCTGAAAAAGTCTCATCTATGACTCAATGAGGCTTTAGACACAGGCCATAAAAAGCTTCAATATAAAATAACTTTTCAGCTGTAATATCCACAAACCCTTAAAAACAAAGGCACCTCTCCTTAGTGCCTAATGACCTTTTTGCAGCATCTCACCCGAGACAGCTAATTTTTAAACCCTTTAATCTGTCTTATAAGCTCTAGTTCACACTGTAGTTTTCCTGGTCTTTCTTCCTTTACTTTTTTCAGTTCCTACCAATACTCTTACCCTGTCAGCTACAGATCACGTAGGTGTCAGTCTCTCTTCCCTACTAGGTCATGTGTGTTATTGAGGAAATGTCTCTGAGAACATAAGGAAGTATCTTAGGCACATAACTATCAGCCAGAAAAGTATTATTTTGACACAAGTCTCCTGGCTGAAAGTAGAGGAAGTGTTAGGGGAAGGAGGAGGAAGACAAGGAAGGTAGAAAACAGGAAATGCCACAATGAAGCTTCAACGATGAGTCACATGGTAGACTTTTCACTGGTACAAACAAATGCCGTTTTCTACACAAATATCAGTTTTATTCTCAAACAACAATCTATTTATTCAGATCTTGAGTATGAGGTATTCTGAGGAACTACCAAACAAGGAAAGAAAAACCCTGAAGTATATGTAACTCTTCCTCTTATGTCTTTTGGGAAGGACAAGAACATAACTTACAGGGAATGTACTCCATCTCTACTGGGCATGCCAAATTATATAGCTATGCTACATAGATAAATAAAAGGTTAATGATTTCATATTTTCAGGGCTATTTTTTAAAGGATGAACATGTAACATTAACTTCTGTGACTTGCTTTGTTTCTTTATCAACTTTAGTTACCATTTTAGAAACAAATCTTGAATAACCAGTGAAGGTAGGGTAGGAAGATGGGTGTGGTAAATGCTCTTTGTCAAAATAACCTATCTGCACAAATTGATTATGGATGAATAAACCATGGCTCCTGTTCACCACCAGAACTTGCCTCACTACTCTGCCAAAAATTTAATTAGGCTTATAAATGACCTTGCGAGAAGGAATAATCAAAAACACAGTTTCTAGTCACCTTTGAGCTTATCAGTTAGGTAACATACTATCTACAATATTGAGGTATAGCATTATATTACTCTGCTACACTTAGAGCACTTGGGCACAGGGAAAAATGAAGACAGTCTAGATCAAATTGCAAAATATATAAAATCTATATTCAGAAACTGCTACTTTCTCAGCATCCCTAAGTAGCTTTGTTTAGCCTTTGTTTTAATGTGTTCAAGCAGAGCATGAACCATCAACAGTCACCCTCTGCCATGACAGCCCCTCTCCGAGGACTATGGTTGCAGAAAAATCTGTGCACTACGCATTTTCAACTACTACCATGGCAAGGCCACCAGAAAAATCTATTAATCCTATGGCATCTTTTGTGAAGCCCTTATTCTGTGCTTTTAAATATCTAATAAATCTGGTAATTCGTGCTGATTTACTAGTAGGATCCAGTATGCTTCAGGTGCCCTGGATGTGAATAGCCTTTAGGATATATAAGACAGAACATGTAAGATAGAACACTCAGTATCATGGATGGTCAAGAAAGCTGGGTTGTTTAAAAAAAAAAAAATCCCTGTTCTATGTACTGTGTATGGGAAAACTTCAGTAAGTTCTTGCCTGAAACAGCTGCAACTGTAAGCTAATACCAAGCTAACATGCATTAATGCTTCCCTTCTCAGGTTGCACAGAGATGCTAGAGAATGTAAGATCAGTAGGTATGTGTTCAGGGAAGGTTCCTGCCCAACAAGAAGCAAAGAGACTACTCTTTTCCACTCTTGTGGTGAGAATTTAAAATCAACCATGAAGTGATATAAACTGGAGTTAGATGCTTTGAATTTTATTATGTTATTGTTTAGATTTAAAATATTCCCTAAAATCCTTGTAAGGCTTTTAGAGGGTAACTAGATCCAGTGAGGAGAGACGAATGTGCTGTTGAGAGATAAGGCCAAAATGGAAGGGGGCAAAGGGAGATAGTCTGGATATTGTTCTCTTCTGCTTTTGTTTTGTTGTTGTTTTGTTTCTCCTTCTCTCTTTACTGGCTGGTTGCCATTGAACAAAACAGTTTTCTTAGTCCTGCCCAGAGCCAAACAATCATGGATTGCATCTTCTGAAAACTGTGAGTCAAAACAAACTTTTCCCCCTTCAAATTGCCATTGTTGAGTATTTTGTCCCAGCAAAGGGAAAACGTGTACTACAGAAAACTGGTACTGATAGTGGGTTCCTTGCTAAGAAAGGATCCATCTAAAACTAAGCAAAACTATAAGACAGGATTACAATTCCTGCCACATCAGAGGTTGGTGCATAAAACTGTTAAGAGTAGAGCCAAAAGTGGTGACCCCTGCAAGGCGGTGATGCCAGAAATGTGGATACTTGCTCAGGAAAGCTGCAGGCAGTGAGTGGAACCAGTCCAAGACAGAGGCCATGTGGATTGCAATCAGCCAGCGCCCAAGAGGGGGATTGCCCAAGTCCTTTGGAGCTCATATCTCACCACATCTATTGTCACTATGTATTGGAAACACTTAACTTTCTTTTTGATTTTTATAGGGGACCATAGATACAAATTTGCATTGAGTCTCAGAGGACTGTTTGGACATGGACTTTTCTGAAACTATTGACTTGGGTGACTCTTTGATATGGGCTGAACACATTTTGTTTAATGAGATGAACCCTGAGTCTTTGGGGGACAAGGGGTGAGATATTAGGGTTTAGGGCTAAAATTACTTCTGAAAGTTACATAAAGACTTCAGAGCTGAATGTGTTTGGAGGTGGGAACTGGTCAGACGAGGCAGATCATAGGGCTTATGACCTTAAAGAGTGTGTTCACTGGTAGCCATTATAGCAATCAACCACAGAAATAATAGAAACCTAAAAATAGAGTGCATCAGCTACCTTTTAAAAACTCTCTCATTCTCCCACCCCCTGTCTCCCTGTCTCCCTCCCTCCCTCACTAACTGCCTCTCTCTCTCTCTCCTCCCCACGTCTAAGTGGCAGTGCACTGGGGGATGGTAGTATCCAATCTAGGCCAAACTTTCCCTTCATAACGTTCTAAAATCAACTTACATAGTTGAAGATGTTAAAGACAATTACAATTAATACTAGATGTCTATTATTAGCATAATAAAATTATATGATTCAGAGCTATGTGTTCTGTTCACTAGATATAAAGGCCCTGCGTTTTTGCCCCAAATACAAAATCTTGCATAGTCTTGAGCTATGAATGGCAGGGAATATTCAAAGTACACAGGAGCATCCTTGAAAATCTTAACATTTCATTTTTGAAAAATCCTCATACTAGGAACTGCTGCCACTGACCATAATGTGGCATATACCTTATGCAAGCTGAGTTAGAAAAGGAAGTGGCTGGGGAGATGACTCAGTGGAGTAAGCGCTTCCCTGGCAAGTGCAAGGGCCTGAGTTCAATCCCTGGTTCCGCAAAAAAAAAGAAAAGAAAAAAAAGGGGGGAGAAAACATTGCCTTGTGATATTTTTAGTAAAGGATACATCACCACTTTGTAGCAAATGCCAGGAATACTTAGCTATTCTAAAAGATAACGGAAGGCACATTTGCTTACCATCCAGTATGTATATTCTTCCAGAAGTTTCAGCTTCCTTTACAGCATTGTCTCTTTCTGCATAAGCCCTAGATAATTATAATGTGCATAGTGGTACATGTCTATAATTTCAACATTCATAATCTCAGCATGCAGGAGGCTGAGGCAGGAGGATTGACTTCCAGGCCAGCCCTGACTACTCACCAAATCCTAGGCCAGCTTGAGTTATATAGAAACACTCCCTCTCAAAAATAAACAAAAGAAAAATACAAACAGACAAAAATTCAGCACTTAATATCTGTTATCACATTTTTGAACAGTAAGAGATACACAGCTACCATATATAAAATTGTATCTGGAAGATGACATTTTATACTCACACGTGACACACTACACACACACAGACACACACACACACACTCACACACACACACGAAGATACAGTACTTGGAAGTATTATATATAATACATGATAGTGGCCTTTGTTCTGGGACAGTATGGAAACTAAAAGATATTTCAAAGACTAAATAATGAAAACAAGATAGAAATTTGAAAAAATTGAGCTGTGTTATCTTCTAATGCACTAGAGTCTTGTATCTTTCACATTCTGAGAAATGCATAGTTAAACAATTTTATTTTCAAGTGAAACCACAGAGCATATTTACACAAACAGCTGTCCTAAGTCCTTTAGACAGGGCCCCTTAAAGCAATTCCCTTAAAGCAATTCACAGTCGTGCCAAACACAAGAAGCATGAAATTACTGTAGGTGGAAATTAACACTCTATTATCCATATAAATAACATATATGGTTGTCAGTATGATCTAAAATGATTAAAGCATAATAGAATAACCCACCATCCCTGCCAAGCACTTCATATGGAACAAGCAAGTACACACTACATGATACAATTGGCAGCATGGTAGGCATGGTTAAAGCAGCATGGCCAGGACCCTGGTGACTATACAATGGATGGCCAGGGCAGCACTAGGACACAGGGACTTTTCAGTGTATTATAACTTTTTAAATTTTAAAACTTTTAAAAATTTTTACAGAGCACAAATTATTATTATTATTATTATTATTATTATTATTTTTAGGGAAGGGTCTACAGGGTGCTCAGAGTCTCACTACTACATCAGACTCATAGTGATCCACCTGTTTACTGCCTCTCAAGAGCTGGGATTATAGGCACATGCCATCACCCAGTCTCAATTGTCTTCTCAGCGCACCCTGGGATGGGGCTGGCACTGCAGGCCTGAGTATCAAACCTGGGCCCCTGCTTGAAGACCCTTTAATCCACTGAGCTATTTAGCAGGCCATATAAGTTAGAATTAAAACAGAAAAAATTACAAGTGATACAGAATTTCACTTTACAAAGTAATATGAATTTCACAGTATTTGTTATAATACAGTGTTGTCTTCCAACCAGCTATTCAAATTTCCAGACATATGCATGCAAAATTGGAAGAAGAAAGGAAAAGTGTATAAGAAATTAAGAAGAGAAAAAGGACAAATAGTTGAAAAAAAGGAGACAAAACAAATTAAGTATTATCTGCTCCTTTCCACAGAAATATTTCCACAGAAATAGGCTCTGTCCCAAATACTTGGTCCATCCTTGGTCTAAAATGTTGCTATGCAGTACAAGGCTATAAAATTTCTTTTTAGGGACTGATGACCCAAGAGCTGATTCTAAAAAAGAAAAAAATCTACATGTATTTAAAACAGTCTACATGTAAACGTCTCACTTTCATTACTTTTTACAGTAATACATTTTGGATTTCCAAGCATCTTATTAAGATTCTATTGCACAACCTGATTTAAAAGGAAATAAATTAGATGGTGTTTTTAAAAGCTCACAGCAACAAGAACACAACAAAAGTGAGAAAAGAAAAGCAAAACATAAAAGAGACACATCTCTGAGACCGCACAGCAGAGAGGGGCAGAGACTGGGCTCCAAGCACAGCAGCAGCCCTGAGCAGCAGGAGAACAAAGCTCTATCTTTCGACTTTAGGCAGCATCAACTAATCAATGCTTATTGATTACTACCTCTGTATTACTAAAAAGATCCAAAAATCATTACATGTTTGCTCCATTCAACATGATTTGTTTGCTACAGCTTACAAATTAATTGAGAGACAGGAAAGAACATTCCTTATTAGAATTTTTAAGAGAAAGTCAGGCTGGTGGGTAAAAAAACAGGATCTATGTGCAAGGTCTTCCCTTAATAAATACTTACTGATCTCAGAGGGGAAAGGTAACCCCCAGTGGAAAAACCCGGCAAGCACCACTTTAGTCAAGTTATTGAAATGCAATCTTTAGTAATGAGAAAAAGAATCTCAGTGCCTTCTCTTTGTTCCTGTCCAAGACACACAGCTTGAATTTATTCATAAGGAAGCATAGACAAACCCAAATTGAGAAACAGTCTCCAAAATAAATGCCTAAACATTTCAAAGACATCACAAAAAGTATTAAAAAAACAAAACTGACAAACCTTGCAGAATTTCATGTCCAAACCCAATAAGAGGTTTTCTATAAACACCACTATTATGTCAATTACTAAATTTTGAAGAAACATAAAACAAAAAAGTCTGCAGTAGTATCACTCTACTTGTATTAAATTTGTTGCTTTGGTTCAATACACTGTAGCCATTCACTCTGTGAGTGAACAGTTGTCGTAGGTAATCATAAATATTTGGGGCTTTAAAAAGAACACAAGGTTGAAATTTACTCAAGAGAAACTTTAATGGCACAGTTTGAGAAAACATTAATGAATCTTGATAAAGGATATATGGAAGTTCTTTGTGTTGTTCTTAAAACTTTTCTATAAATCGGATTTTAAAATGAAGGCCAATTATTTTAGCAATTGCTAATCATGGGGAAACTCAACATTCTTAACATTCATGCCCTCATGCCATAGAATTTATTTCTATATTTCAAAAATACAAAATATTTTAGTACAGTAAATCATAGTCATATGATTTATTTAACTTCCCAAAATAGGAAACAGAAAACAATCAATAACATTCAAGTTAATTATACACAAGAAATAGGCTGAAAATAGGAGGGAGCTGTTTTAAAGTTGAAGATTTAATGTACTTAAGTACTTTCTTGCAGTGTATGGAAATTAAGGTTCTTTGTTTTTAAAAAAAAGATACAAAAAATGTTTTACAGAGAGAGAACAATGGAACATAAATTCACACTGACTTAAACTTAATGTTTTCCAACTGTATATGACATTTTTCTCTTATTTCAGATTTCAAACTATATAAGTACTGCATGATTATTTTCTGACTTAGAAATGGACATCTAATCTCCTACAGAGATGGCTGATTTTCCATAATGGAAGTGTTTTTGACTTTATCTTTACAGGTCTGCACACTGCCAGCCTTTCCTCAAGGACAAAAACCAGTGTACTTTTGTCTAATGTAGGCTAAAAAAATTTCATTAAAGTAGGATGCTACAAGTTTAACAGTGATCATCTTAGGAAAAGAAACTTGGATTATGAAATTAAAAGATTAAATTGTATTAATAACTTCCTGACATTGGGAAAGTCACTGAAACTATTTCAAGCTCAGTTTCCTTATCTACACAAACAATTTTTGATGGATTTTTGGTGAAAGGCCTGATAAATGGCCCAAAATCTTAAAAAAAATGTTTGTGCTTTCATAATTCCCATGAAATTGACAATTACAGGACAGGGAAAGGTCAGCAGTCCACAGTCAAGTGATGAGCAATGCTATGGCGTATATCTAGATGCATTCCCAAGGCCCCATGCACTCACTCACAGGTGCGGTTTACCAGAGGTAGCTGGCTCTAGGGTGTGGGATGCTGTGATTACACTGGGCGATTCTAGGAGTTAAGATGCATGAGTATGAAATTAGTCCACAGATTGGTTAGGAATGGTTGTGAGTGTGGATGATGGGAAGGCCCACTCCAAGTGTCTGTGGCACCAGCCAAAAGACTGGTGTTCCGCAGGGGAAAATTGGGAGCAGCTTCTGACCCCTTGCTTGCCGCTTGCTGCTTCTGCCACCACTGCCTTTCCTTGCTGCTTGCTGCCTTCTGCCTGCCCTGCTCTGCCGTGGCATTCTGTCTTGAACCAGCCGATTATGAAAAGAAACCTTTATAAACTGTGAGTTACAATAAACCTTTCCTTTAAAAAAAAAAAAAAAAGAGAAAAAAATAGTAACAAAACAAAACAAAATTAAAAATGATACACTAAATTTCACTAAACAAAATAATAGGAATTCAATAGTTGTTATATTGCATAATGTTGTCTTCAAATTAGTCATTTAAACCTTTACGTTTTTCACTTTGGGTGTCTAGTATCTCAACAAAGAGAAACATAACTAATCAAGAAATATTCAACATACTCATGAGATTCAAAGTCAGACTTACTGCTAGTGTTTTAAACAATAAATAATTATACAAAATAGCAATTAGAAATTGGATCTATTTGGAAATCTAAAGGAAGACATATAAATATGTATTATATCTATAAACAAATGAAGACTAAATATTTAACTAGTATTTTAAAAGGCACATACATAAGTATATAATTAAGATAAAAGTGTTCTAACTTATACCTTGTCTATAGTATCATTCCTCAGATATATATATATAACAAAACATATACTATGCTTGTGATCAGCATTGCTACTATTAATTTCCCAGACACCTCTTAGCATGTATGACAATTCTGGGTTACTCAGTTCAAATTTTCTATGGAATGAACATGGCCCCAAAGAAGAGAACTGAACAAAAGTTGCAATGCAAAGCAGTATTTGAGAAAATGAGCACCATCAGCCCTAACAAACTCATGTACAAACAGCTGTGGCACATAGTGAAGGCCAATACAGGTCGTACTCAGTAATCTTGAGAGTTAACTGCAAAGATTACAGTGTCTGTGTATACATGTGGGTAAAGGAAGTACTATGCATGTACTACACAATGGCAGTGATTTCTAAATTCCTTTGGAGCACCACAATAAATACCAGTCTGGTGAAGGATATTGATGTGGAGTACTAACACTACAGAAGAGAAAGGATCTCATAGGTTGATTTCTTCACTTTTATGTCTAAACACATTGGAGATAGGGCCCTTTCAACAAAACAGCTAACCTATGCAGATACAGAAACAAAGTACTGCACCAGTTGAAAAATTCCCAACTTTACATGAAAGTATACAGTCTAATGAAAATATTATTTCACTTAAAATGTTTTATTTATGAAAAAGGATGAACAAAGTCAGTCTACTATGAATTTATAAATTTTTAGACAACTAGAAACCAGTGCCCCTTGTCAGGCAGCCTACTCAATACTGAAATAGTTACTTCCATGTCTTGATCTTAGCTCTCAATGTCCTCTAATGTAATCCATTTTGCTGCCATGTGCCTGGGTTCCTGCCCATTCCTTTACATTATTAATGCTGTCCACAGTGATTATAGCTGTCTCTTCATTTGAACTTCGGTGTCCAGAACTGCCATAGCCCTCAGGATTTAATCTAGCAGGTCTTCCCAACTCTGTTCATTGCATTGCTTGTGTTAGTCTTAGTACTCAAGCGACAAGTCCTCTTGTGCAATTTACATTGTAGACTTGAGTTTGGACCCACAGAGGAAAAATATTCTACTAATCACAGACTTACCATAAAAGAAATGTTCTGGACATAGAATATAATACAGTGCTTGCAACAGCTGACTGCAAAAGACACATCTAATTTGAAATACAGCTTTCCCACAGTTGACCCACCACGAGCTTGCCACAGGGCCCCTACATGCAAATCTTGTACACTTTAGAAAGAACTAATAATTTCAATAAAAATGTGTTATTTCATGTAGCTATAAAAGATTACTTGATATTTAAATGAGATTATATGTAAAATAACTACTAGAAATTAGATGACATTATATTCCAAACCTACGATTTTATTTTGAACCTGTTAAAAAATGTGTCCAAATTTCCTACTGATTTTGTAACACGTTTGTGAGTTCAGTAACACTTCTCATATCAAAGAGCAGAATCTAGTTCTCTTCCTGTTGCATATAGGCAACCTAAGTGGCTGACCTCTAGCATCACAAGGCGGCAGCAGCAGGAGCAGCAAGAACAGCAGCAGCAAGGCACTGTGGGAGGCAGGGTAAGGTCACAGCTCCTGCCTGGCTCTCTTTCACCCTGGACATGGGCCTGGAAGACCTCATGCTACACGTGGGGAAGATCACACAGAGAAAGTACTAGAGAAGTTGAGAGACTCCACACCACCACTGACAACCGGATAGAAGAGTGATGGGCTGTCCCACATGGGTCCAGCCCAAACCGCAGATTCCTAAGAAAAATAAATGCTATCATTTCAAGCCACTATTGGGGTGAATTGTTAAACAACATTGAAAAACTAGAACACTAACTTACCCAGTTCTTCCTAAAATATTAGCACAATTATAGGATGCTAACCATAATGTATCAAGCCACATTCACTAATACAGCATTAGCACTCCATAAAGGTCAGAACTTATTAATAACAGGGTGCTTCTACTTGTGCCATCCAAAATATGTGCACTTCAGTTTTTATTCTGGAGAGTAATTTTATAGCACAGATAAAACACCAAACCTCAAAATGACATTTTGTAAAAATAGCGGATATTTGGAAGACTTGGGATGTGGCAATACATGATAACACAGACTAGATTTTTGGTAGAAGCCTGAAATTAAAGGCTGCAAAGCCACTTCTAATCAGCTGTGAAGCCTGGGCTCACACTTCTTTCCTGTCTCCATCCCACTGAAAAAAGGAACACAGCATGTAACTTAGCACAGCTACACAAATCCTTCTAACCATATTACACAGCCCATCACTGAAACCAGGTCCAGGCGTCTTTTCAAGTTAAGAATTTACTTTCTACCAAGCCAGCTTCCTTCAAATCTATGCCCCAAGTCCCCGTAGAGTGCAGGATGGCACAACTGTCTCAAGATGAGAATGGCTAAGAGGGGGGAGTTCAGCCAATAAGAGAATACAATCACAGAGCTGTAAGAAATTGTACTAAGTTGGGTGTGGTGGTACATGCCTATAATCCCAGCACTCAGGAGGCTGAGGCAAGAGGATCACTGCAAGTCTGAGACCAGCCTTGGCTACAATGTGAGCTCAAGGTCAGCCTGAGCTGCATAGCAAGGGCCTGTTTCAAAAAGGAAGGCCTGTTTCAAAAAGGAAAAGAAAAAGCTGTACATCAGCTGCAGCATTCAAGAAAGGGCTGTCAGTCATTCTACTAAACACACCCTCCCCAGTACTTTGTAGTCAAAGAGGATTGATGATTTTCACACATGACAAGATCCTAAAAGGTTCTAGCAACACAATGGGTTAAAAGAACTTTATTCAGATTTCTGTATCAGTTAAGATTTCTTTTTTCTTTTTTTTTTTTTTTTTTTTTTTTTTTTTTTGTACTGAGGACTGAACTTAAGACCCTGTGCTTTCCATGCAAGCGCTTATTCTACTGAGCTATCTCCCGGCCCCATCAGCTAAGATTTCAATGGTAAAAGTAAGAAAACTCAACACAAAGTAAAACAGAAATACACCAGTGAGCATAAGTGGAGAAACAGGCACAAGTCCTTCAGGTCTGTGCAACCCAGAAGCTCAGAAATCTCAAAGATCAGGGCTCTTCTCAGTTCTCTGCTGTTCTGCATGCAATGCAGTGGGAAGAGTGTGTCCTCCTGCGTTCAGGTTTGTCAGGGCAGAGACCTTGTGGCTGCACTCATGATTAAACCTGAGTCCTGTTGTGTACTCCATTGTGCGAGCTCACAGACTAAGCCTAATGGGCTACACATGCAAAGGCCCAGGCAGTGTGGCCCAGGCAAGCGTGGTCTACCTTGCCTACTTCCCATACCCTGTATATCATTCATGGTATTTTGAGAAGGGAAAAACACAATGTCCCCAGGCAGGGTCACATGGCCATCTGTGGCAAGAAGATCCAGGCAGCCAGGATGGGTGCAGGGCCACCCTTCAGAACACAGATGCAATGCCAACAACAATGAATCCAACAGATAAAACCCAACACCCAACTCTACTAAAACTCAAATTAGCTTTTAAATAGCCTATTTGATCAACTAGAATTACAAATTCTTCCGTCTCCATGTGGATTCTATTCTCGAAGTTTACCCTCCTGTCACTTTTTATCTTGAGGTATGATTTGGGGAGTAAAGCACGTACTACATTTTCCCACTGAAGTAATATATTTGCCATGTGCCTAAATTAGTTCTTGGGATATTTAAACCACTTATACTGAAATATTTAAGCTGGGAATGCATCTTTTCCTTCTTTCCCAGTGGATCAGAAAAGGAAAACCCCATCTATAGGCCACCATGCCCTGGCACCAAGAGGGCAGAGATGAGGAACTCCTCACAGTTCCAGCAAGAACAGCAGAAATAACAAGAACAAAATCTTTCAAGGCTGGAATGTGAGCTTCCTATACAAAGACATCATCCAGTATTTGCTTGACCAAAAGAATCTCAGCCTAGTCATAACATTGTAAGGCCCTAAGATGTCAATGGTTCCCTATAACAGAAGAGCCTGATCTGTGCTTCTGTTGCTCAAGTATTGTTGTTATGTATTCTTCTTGAACAGTTTTGTTTCAGGACTTGATAAATGCATACCACACTTGAGATTTTGCTTTACAATCTATGGCAATGTTCTTGAGAACACAGAGGATGATGAAGCAAACTACACTCGTGATATACAGTGTTCCTCTGTTTAATCTTCACAATCCCCCTGGAGTCAGTGTCACTGGCCACCTTTCTCATATATGGAAGTTCGCGCTTTCAGCACTTTGATAAGGTGCCAGATTCACATGATTAGAACACAGTGGAGAAAGAATTCCTCTATAGGACCTACTAATCCAAAATTAAGGAACAGAAAGTGCAACTAATATAATTTGCATACACTTTATTCAATTGGTTTAAAACTTTTTTTTAAAAGTGTGGTCCATTTCACCTGCTTCCTATATCCTGCATATCCCTCATGGTATTTGGAGAAGGGAGAAAGCACTATGTTGCAAGAAAAATGTTTCCATTGCCCCCCCCCCAATTTCTGAAATAATAAGCCATGGTGGCCGAATATTTTCTACACAGGATATTGACCTAGCAGGAGCTGACAGTTTTCTGCCTATATCTTATTTCCTAATAATGCTAGCTAACAATTCATCTTATAACATTATTATTACAGTTAGCACTAAACAAGGTACACAATCAGTTCAGTGTCTATTCAGCTAAAGCTGAGATTTTATACAGGAAACAATCTGGCAAGAATGTTGGTACTGGACATCATTTGTGATGTGAGTCTCTGGCTAGGGCCTGTCAGACTTCAGTGGGCACAAGGGACACTGGTAGATCTTGCTGAGTGTAAATTCTCATTTGGTAAGGCCAGGAGTACACATGTGAGCTTGCACTTCCAAGGAGCACTCAGTAGAGGCAGTGCTCAGCTCTACTCTCAGGAGTGTCATTCTGTTTGTGGCAGTACTCACTAGAATGAGGAAAGCACATGCTCTCCAAAGTCCAACAGAAAGCAAAGTTCTCCAATTACAGCCACAGGTTACCAATATTAATCTTAAGTGGGATGGCATCGTTTTTTTAATTGCTACCACCAAACTCATGTTTTTACTGTGGGCCTTATGCTGAGCTTAAGGCTGCTTCATGGATAGTGTTATCACAAAGAAAACACAGAAAAATGATGTTCAACTCTGGGGACTGCTATAGTCAATAAGGCACATTTGAAACTGAGATATACTCTAGAAGATACATAAAAGCTATACATATACATCCCAGCTTTCTCACAGTAATGTAGCTATGGAAGCTCTAGTTTGATGATATTAACAATATTCATTGCTGCATTGTGCATAGAGTTGAAAGAAACAATTTTGGAGAAACGCTACAGATGTAGATTTGATGAAAATTTTGCCCTTAATAGACTTGCCAAAGCATGACCTCCAGGGTTTAGTTCTACCACCATGAAGCTCTAAGTTGGATGAATTTTTGTTGAAAATAAAGATTAAGCAGTTACTTTTGTTAATTTGATTTGTAATCAAAGTATGCCTAGTAATATGGAAATTTTAAAAATGTTTTATAAAAATCAATAATCAGACAAGAAAGGAGACAATCATACAACTGTCAACAGCTAAAGAAATAATCATTGATTGATAATCATTTGATTTTGACATCATTGTAAGATGTCAAAATCAAAGCTAATTATGTACAAATACAATATAGAAAATGCTAAGTTATAGCACTGGACAATTTGGCAGTTATTGACCACCTTAGGGCTGACAGGTAGCTATTAGGGTGAAGAAAATTCTTCCCATGCTCTGGTTAGTGCTCCTAGAGCTGCCAATGTACTCAGTGCAAACACGTCTTCTGCCTGGTTCACAACTGTGGCTGACTTGCGATGGCAAAAGTTACTTGTGGTTTCTTGGAAAGTTTTTTTTCCAGAAGGATAAATTCAAACTTGCCTGTTCTATTCCCAAGCTGCCTTTCCTCTTGCCTGGGACACTGATCTAATAACAGGATGTACAACTGCAATAGAGCAACCCACTGCATCATGGTCAGCAAGAGGAGAGGGACTACAGACTTGGACTCCTGCAGCTAAAGTAACGACTACCAAGTACTGTCTCTCTGTATTCATACACTGGTGAGAAATATGTCCACAGACACAAATGAATAGTGTTAAACTAAATAGTATACCAGAGAGCACTGTTTAATGATAAAGCAGTACCTGTCAACAATTATTGGCAGATAGGTCCCATCCCCCCTCAAAGTTACTTAGCTTTAATCTGTAGACATCTAGGCAGACGTAGCACTCTATTGCAGCAGGTCTCCCCAATGGTTCCTAATACATCACTCAGGTTGAGACCATTGTGGGGATTCAATGCACATCTGTGCACATCTGTTGAACCATATAGTTTTGTCATCAAAGCACACTCAGGGACAATGAGGCAGTCTTCACACAAACAATAATTAGTCATAAGAGAACAAGGACATTCTTGGAGGTCCTTCCAGAGGATATAACACAAAGAATATAAAGCTGGCCATTATGCTTTGGCTAAGTGAGAAAAGGAAGCTGTGGGGCTGGAAGCAAACAGACCTTAAGCTGTGACAGAAACAATAACCCCACAGGGATGGTAAGTGCTACTTCCACTGTCCCAGTGTATTTGCTCGGTGACAATCACCCTTCACCTGCTCTCAGGACAAGGCTTTGAGCAGCCTCTGTAATAATTTTTTGGCAAACAAGAAATGAAAGAGCCCCTACACTCCCCTTGGGTGGTGTAGGTGACAACGTGTCTTACAAAGGTTAGGTTCTGCTAGAGGTGTGGTTCAGTGGCAGAGCACTTGTCCAACATGGGCAAGAGCCCAAGTTCAATTCCAAGCATAGGAAAGGTGGGTAGCTACTTGGCTGCTTTTCTTCTCCATATATCCATTTTTCCATTTATTTCCTTCAGCTATTAACCATTTCCAAATCAGTGTGTATCACAGGGTTGCAAACTTCTCCTGTGCTTATACTTCATCAAGAAGGAATTTTGTCTTCCAGCCCTTTGTGGAGGTGATTATGTTAGTAGCTAAGCAAGGCAAACTGTCACTTGTTGAGGGTGGGGAACACTGCCACACCCTTTAAGAGCTCTAACACACCTTCAAAGTTGTTTTTGCTTCAATGCATCTCCTTGGAGACCAGCAAGGCCACTGCACCATTCGAACTCATTCTTTTAGAACCTAGAATATACATGACTTATATGGAACTGATCATGCCCTGTTCATGTCAGCCATCTTTCCTTTTTAGACATGTGACCTATGACTTTAAACTAAGCATGCTCAAAAGCACATCCAATACTTTTTTTTTTTAAACATGGAAGCTATGACATTAAACTGGGCATTCTCTGTGCCTGACATCTTTCTTTTCTGCACATGTAAGCAATGACCCTAACTACAGCATGCTCATAAACAGATACCTTACATTCAGCACTGTTCAGGAATGTACCTGCCCCCCCTATGTGCTTTCCTGTATGAGTAAGCATGGTCTCCCTAACACAAAATCACAGTTTCTCTGTCCAGGAAGAGCACAGTTTTACAAGTCTCCAGTGCTCTTCTTAATTGCTGTCAGTAATCTTTTTCCATTCAGGTTGATGAGTAAGGAGGTAGGAAATATATTCAGAGGCATCCTCAGGTGCAGGCCTAGTCAGCCTAGCATTTAAAAGCCAAACTATGAAAAGGCCATATGATGGGTGACATACACATTCAATCGCCATCTTATTCATACATTTTCCCAACTACAGCATGTATTTCTATACCAAGCCACAATTATATCTTAAATGCTTTGAACAGAAATCACAAAACCCTAAAATAAATATTGTGTGTCTTCTTTAATGTAACACACTTTTACGAGGTGTGAAGGAAAAGGGGTAGTCAAAGAAAAATGCTATTTCATTGGCTAGAATGCAGAAGAATTTGTCTGGCAGGTGGATTCATTCATTCATTCCTGAGCAGGAGCTTCTAAGGTACAGGGAAAGGATTTCAGGGAAGTGAAACACTCAACAGCAACAGTCTCTCCCTCACCACACTGCTTTCTTCATCCCATGATGTGCAGAGCTCTCTAGTAATGCTGAACATTTCCAAACAAACACAAATGACTATGTTTTCAAAAATAGCTGCCTTCCCTGGAGACCCAAAACACACTTATTGTGGGTATGTGCCCACACAAGCTAGACCTATAAAGATTACAGCAACTCAATGAAAAGCAACTCAATGAAAATCGAGGAGTGGAAGCTTCTGGTTAAAGGAGCAGGCTGCATCACAGAGACCTACATCCTCACTTCATCCATGCACAAAGGGCACATAAGTGGCCAACCTAGCATCACAGAAAGCATCTATTGGTGTTTTCTTTACCCTAAAACAGTACAAGTCAGATGCCCAAGATCCAAATATTCTTTCCATACAGACTAGGCAGTTAAGGCAAGGTAAAAGCACTTTTTCCAGTATAGTAAAATTTTGCTCTTTTTGTTTGCATAACTATATTGAAGTAAACAAACACTATTACATTTAAATGTTTTCCAAATAGTAACAGAAATTGTCATTATTCTATTAAGTTAAATTTCTGGTTATTTTATTTTTTTAATGTATTTAGTACAGGGTCCATAGGGTCTCACTACACAGATCGGACTCACAGCGACCCTCCTGTCTTCAACCTCCCAAGCACTGAGATTACAGATGTATACCACCACACTCCAGTAGTGGGGTTGGCATGGCACACCAGGGATCAAACCCTGGTCCCTGCACCTGCCTAAGCAGGCACTTTAACCCAGTGAGTTGTCTGGCTGGCCTTAAATTGCTGTAATATTAACTCTATCCTGTCAAATGTATATGTGCTGTTCTAAACAAAAAATTAATAGGAACAACATATAACTGGATTAAATATAGGTAGAACATAAGTAACTCAGAATAAATATAAGGGGGCATGACAGTACCATTCAAAGCCTTAATTGCTAAATGAGAGTGGGTAATTAATTAAAGGCACATGTTATAATTTTCCAGGACTTATTTTCAATTATCAGTTATGCCAACAACATTGATTGATGCTCCAAAATCTTTCCTACCAGCATTTCCATTACTGTTCCTATCAGAGTTGCTATGTAATTTCTAGTGACGAACATGCAATATTCTTAAATGCACTGAGTACATCGCTTTGTAGTCTATTAGTTTACTTGTACAAACATTCATTGTAACAATTGATGAGCCCAGCTGCACTATGCACTAAGGCTGAGACAAACAAATTCAAGGAGCCTACACCCTTAATGAGAAAACAAGGAAGCTATAACCTAGGGAAGAAGGGAGGATGAAAGGGAGAGAAAAAAAAAGAAACTGCAGTAAGTAACAGGTTACTCAAAACTTCTCACTTGTCAATGTTTTATAAACATAAATTTATATGTAACTCATGGAGCAGGAAGGGAGATGACTAAATGTCCAATACTGTATGGACTTCAGAGTATGGGTTCCATATAATCTTAAGCCTGGTGATAGAAGGTTGATGACTGACTCCTAGCCACAATAATGAAGCCCTATGCTGTATTCTCTTTTGCTACACTAAGCTTAATTTCTCTGTTCAAGAAGATTTTACCAAAAGTGATGATCATCTGTGCAGCATTATTCAGTTCCTATGCTTTACAGATTTACGCTCGGGCTTCCAGTAGAGTAGCTATAGCTCTTCATTAACCCTCTGAAGTTTTATTTAAAAAATTTTTTTTTATGAACAGAATATATTTATTGAGGGAAAGAAAGCCTGAGCAGGTGGTTCCCCTCTGAAATTTTAATACTTTTTCTGTTTTTTCTTTCCTACTTCTAAACTATGTCTTTTGACTTTTCCTGTCTTTCCCTTCTAGAGGAAAGGACTTAAGTCATAAGTAATCTGGGAGAAGAAAACTATGAGGGCAAACTTAAAGGAAGCATCAAGTTCAACTGGAAAAAAAGAGACCAAGCATGTGTAGTAAAGATGCGGCACCCTAACTACTGAATATTAACTCTGCCCTGCCCTGGAGCACGCCTCATGAATGGCGCTGCAATTCCACTCCAAAGGCCATGTGCTGCGGTGGGGAAGGTATTCTGAATTCACTCCACTTCATCTGCAGATGGACAAACACTGTCTTAACTGTAACATACTCGCGCTAGCTCACTTGTAGTTAGGATCATGGCCAAACAATGGCCTCCTCTTCTGCAATGATTACATCATTTCTTGTTTTGTTTTGTTTTTGAGAATCTGTCAAAACAGCACATTCTATTCAACTGTCCTCAAAATGACATAACTTTTCAGTTTAGGTGTGGCTGCAGAACTAATTCCAGGTTTTGACCAATGATCTCACTATAGCACTCAAGCAACGCTTCTCTAAAGAGGTCTGCAGATACAAGGACAAAAATAAATAAAAACTTAAAAGAGGTCATAACTGGCAATCCAACAACTTGGTATTTTATATTGACACTCTAAATACTGGTGACTAAAGGGTTAATAAAAAGGCCTTTTCCAGTTAGAAAACTATCTCAAACTTGACTGATCATTGCATAGCTCAAGAGCTTTCAGAACACTCCAAAGAAAATATTCCCTCTAATTGTACTACTAGCTGATCAAGCTGGTGTTTCGGAGGTTTTGGCCAGTTAAGACACTAGGGAATTACAATCCTCAACCAGACTCTGTAACACAAAGTTGAACCACATGTTGGGTTGGTTTCTCACAATCACATAACTTTGTTGAAGAAAGCCAATTAGGAAAAATGTCCATTGTTACACAGAGTCCTACACTAGCTGTAGGACTGCTCTGAATCAGCATTTTCCAGGAGCCTGACCATTAACTCATGCACACACAGGGAATGACAGGCAGAATGATTGAGGCTGCTCTGCAAGCGATCCTTCAGGGTGACATGCGGAGGTATTATAGCACAATGAGCCCAATCAAATAAAGCACACCATCTCTGAGACACAACAAGAATATGTTACTTCCCAGTTCTTTCTTCATGAAAAGGATTTCAGTGGGAACCAACTTACTGCAAGAATTTTATCTGACAGAGCAGTGTATTCTGAGAAGAAAAACTTCTTTGAAAGACTGACATAAAGAGGGGAGATGAAACAGACAAACAGAACTGGAAAACTGGTGCTTCTTTTGATGGCTATTTCTCTTTGGACTATGCCTGTCACCTTCCTGGGTGCCAGGTTCCATCACCATGGGATGGCACCAGCAAGTACTCTTCTTCAAAAGTCACCCTGACTCTCTTCAGGCGAACAGAGCACAGTTTTGTACCACAGCCTGTTATACAAGAGTAAATGTGTTCATTCATTCATAGAGGTTAGTTTCTGCTGCTACTTGATTATGTAAAGATTTCCGATTCTTTGTTCATAAGTAATTACTTGTGTGAACTATAAAACTTTCCATTCTGCTAGAAGAAAGAGTATGAAGCAAGCCCTGCACATAGGAAAAGGGGACCACACAGTCCCTACAGGCACAGAGCAAAGCTCTGAAAATATGGGATGAAATCATCACATTACATCGTCAGGTCAGTCAGATGAAATCACCTCTCAAGACATCAGCTTACAATGTAGAGCAAATTCACTCATCCCTATCATGGCCAAGGAAATGGAAAAATTGTAGAGTTTTCAGAAGGAAACTTGGGAGAAGATCCAATTTACTAATGTTTTCTACATGAAAAGGAATGGAGCTGTAGAAAATGACCCTAAAATAGCAATTATTTCTATTATTGTTATTATAAAATCCCAAACTTGACACATCCATTTACCACTTGCCTTTATAATCCAGTACTTATGCAAAAGAAATGCACAACAGTGATACGGAAAAAGAATTGTAAAATATTGAGAAATAGTCAACCACCAAAAATTCTTCTTTTAGGGCCAGCCAAATAACTCAACAGATTAAAGTGCCTACAAGCAGGCACAGGGGCCAGGGTTTGATTTCTGGGCCTGCCATGCTGCGGAGACCAATTGAGACTGGGTATGGTGATGCATGTCTGTAATCCCAGCTCTTGGGAGGCTGTAAACATGTGGATCACTGGAGTCTGAAGTAGTAGTGAGACCCTGAACACCCTATAGACACTTCCCTAAAATCCAAAAAAAAAAAAAAAAAAAAAAAAAAAAGTATGCTCCGAGGAAATTAAAATAATTTTCTTGAGCCATGGTATTAAAAATAGCTAGGTCCTGAGCAAATGGTAAACTATCTCCACTCAACCAGAGCACGAAATGCCATCCAACAGAGATCTCAGTCTTTCACAGTGGCTCTAGGGAGTTCTCCCTGTGGGCATTTGGTCAAATGCTACCACATCCATGTTTTACTCATTTGTTTATCTGTACTTCAGGGGCAGGGCCACTGGGTATTCCTTATTAGTAATATTCAATCTAGATAAAGAAAGGTGTAATTCCTGCCCTGGATATTACTTAAATCTATAGTGATTAGAAATAAGGCCATCATTGCCATGAAGAAGTGTGGTTTTAATTAAAGTGAAATAAGAAGGAATGTACAAACACTTTGCTCAAGATGTTGCAGTTGTCATAATAAAATATTGCTTCAAACTGCACTAGAAGGAAAAGGAATGTAAATATATAGAAGGGAATGCATAGGAAGGAAGCATAGGAAGGAAGGAAAATATGATAGTGAAACAGTTAACTCAGTTAAGACAACAGAACAGAGCAAGACTTCTGTTGCTCTTTTCAGTTTCCTTGGGGGGATTGAGAGGACAGAAGCTTTAGAGCACAATCTCCCACCTAGCTGCTGACCCTCTAGTAGGAGGGTGGGACAGTTCATTTGAAAAGCCCTCTAATCCCAGCCACTGCCTCCATCCTCCCTTCCCTCTCTCTCTACAGCAGCTTGTCAGCATTCATAGCTTGAAGATCTTAAGTGTCTTTTTCCTAAAGCAGAGAAGGGGCACCTCCTCATCACATAATAGGGCATCATCCTATCTCGGGCAAAGCAGTGCCTACCTCTACCCACCCCTACCACTCCCATGGAAGCAAACCTCTTTGGTTTATACAGCACCCCCCCCCCAATCTGGAAGGACTGAAAATCTACCTGCTTCAAACCCCAGCTTGGGTTTGCAAGCCCAAATTGTCCCCATTCCTAGTTATCCTAAGGTCTGGGTTCTCCCTCCATATTTATTGCTCTCCGCCCTCCTTCATATCCACAGGAGGATAGTTCGTCATAGTCCAACAAACCACTGTTCTTTGAAATGGTTCAGGCAGAAGTCAGGCTTCCCACAGTGAGACCATAAGCCTTGCTGCAATCCTAGCTCAACTACTTTTCTCATGTCTCCCAAGATGGTAGGAAAAGGAAGTAGGTAACACCAACCAAAATAATAAAACCCAAAACTTATTGACACCTGATAAAACAGTATTTTTCTCCCAAACCACAGCTATCCTTATATTTATCCCAACTTGTCACATAGCCAATCCTTTCAATTCGCTCCTGGGAATGCTAAAGTAAGTTTTATTTTTGCAATGGGTCAATGTTGAAATCAATAGTTAATGCTCACATGAACAGAAAGATGACACTACAAAAGTAGTAAATTAACTGCTTACATTACTGAAAAGAAGCCATGTTGTGTTCTAAATTTCAATCACTTATATTAAGAATGTGCACATGTGTGCACACGTATGTGGGTGAATGTGTCTATATTCAGTATTATTATTATGGCATGTAGGTGGATTCATATCAAACCTAAATACTACTCTGCAATATCATCAATTTGACTGAGAACAAATTGGTCTGTTAGCTATCATAAATTTCATTTAATAATGTTCTCCATCTTTTTAAAGGATTACTTGAATTAAAATTTAATATTTTTAAAGCCTCTAAATTTTTCTGCAGAAAATTACCTGCCAGTAACTTTCCAAATGACAAGAACACTCAAAAATCCCTCTACTGATGAGAACAAGGTTTTCAGACTGACATTATATAGCAAAGAGGTGACAGGCAAATGTGACTCTGGCAGTTTCCAAGGGACATCTGCCAGTTTAGCACTCATTTGCTCTTTGGCTAACACTATCCAAAGTTGCAAACTTGCCCCCTGAAAATTATCCGATCTCCTAAGGGGTACCCTTGATGAAGGCATGAACACGTTATCACACAGACAGACAAGACTCATCGATCTCTGAAACTAGGGAAAGGAGGCATAGTCAGACTTCTTGACAATTCACGGGAGCTACCTGAAGACCACAAATATAAATAAAATACTCAAGACTTTATTATGAATTTTAGAATCTTTTCATATTTGTAAATTTTCATTTTATAAATGTCCATTCATTTGAACTCCACAATGACCTTATTCTACAATCCTTATTCTACTAATAGAAAAAATGAAGTTAAACTGTGTGCCCAGTGTCAGTCACACAATTAATGAGACTGATACAAGACCTGCTAATTCTATATTCTATGCTGTTAATCCCTTTGCATTGGTACCTCTTCTGAAACATTCTAAGCTAAGCTTGCCACATGCTCTCCACAGGCACTGATATCCTCATTCACTCGGCCATGTACCAACCAAATCTCCCTTAGTTATTTATTTCAATGTATTTAGTAGAGGGTCTACAGGGTCTCACTACGTAGATTGGACTCTTGGTGATCCTACTGTTTTCAGCCTCCCAAGTGCTGGGATTACAGGGGTGTATCACCATTCCCAATATCAATTGCCATCTGAGCACAGCCTGGAGGTGGGGCCAGTATGGTACACCTGGAATCAAACCTGATCCCTGCCTCTGCCTAAGCAGGCACTTTAATCCACTGAGCTATCTGGCCTGCCTTACACATATCCCTCTTTATTCCTTTACCTCACCTTAATCTTCATCCTCACCAATCCTGTACCTTCATACATTATCTCTGCCAATTTTATTTCAACTCACCATGTGTACATCCTTTCCTCATCTCCACCAGTGAAGTGGCCACTGGAAGACCCCCATTATTTCGTCTCTGCTTTAGCACAATAGTCTTATTACTAAAATAACCTGGAGCTGGTCATGTGTGAGCTGCTCTATAAATAGTAGCAATAAAACTGAGCCATTCAGTACATATTTACCTAAGTAGCTCCATTGTTACGTTTTGTTAAATAAATATGAATCCACATCCTCATATTGAGGAAATGATAAAACAACTCCCTAACTCTGGCAATGGAACCAGAAAATACTCATTAAAGTTCTACAGTTTGGTGAACTATGGCCAAACCCTTTCTCTTGGCATGAATGCTTCCCACAACATAGATTCCCCTTCCATTCCTCTACATGAACCATTTCTTTCCCACTAAAGCCATCTGTGTTTTCCTAACTCCTTATGCATGTTCATGTTTTCTTTCCTCTCTGAATGCCATCTCCACCAGCTCTGCCTCCTCTGGCTGAAATCCTGCCCAGGCTGAGCTTTCTTAGATACCTCCAAACAACTAATAGTGTTCCCCAGGCAAATACACACAAATACACACACACACACACACACACACACACACACACACAGAGGGAGAAAGAGAGAAAGAGAGAGAGAGAGAGAGAGAGAGAGAGAGAGAGAGAGAAACAAGTAGCACTCTGAACCAGAAAGAAAATATTAGTATGCATTCCTTCATTTCCTATCTATGAACAGGTTTTGTCTTGTATAAGCACAAGGACATTTGTCCTTTTGAATAAGTATATTATCTCATATCCTAAGAACAGCCCACTCAGCTGAATGACCCTTTCTCTGCACACTTTCCTTTCATCCCTTAGTACTTTCTTCCCTCCTGTCTCTTTCTCTTCCGTTTGTTGTGGCTAGTATTTATCACATAAGACCCGATACAATGCTATCTTCTCCACAAGGATTTTCCAAATCTCTCAGCTAGAAGGAACCTGCCCTTCCCTGAATTCCTAGAACACTTGGCCTATACACTGCCTCTAGGGCTTGTTAGGCAAGTCCTATGCTACTGGTTTTATATGCTGACCTCCAACAGCTCAGCCCTGAGAGCAGAGAATGTTCTACTCATTTCCCAGACACCAGGAGCACAGAGGTCATCAGGCCAATATGTGTACAAGCATGGATGCTAACAAAGTGAAAGGTAAATGAGAGAGCCTCAGAGGAAGTGGCTGCTAGGATGAGGCATGGCATTAAGGCTTCTAAGGCAGCACAGTTTCCTTCCTCTGTGGTCTTGCCATGGTAAATTTATCCCAAGATTACTATGGCCAGGGCCAGCGAGATAGCCCAGTGGACAAAGCAGGGACCAGAGTTCCATCCTGGGACCTGCTTGCTGATCAGGACCCAGCCCTGACTCCAGGGCACCCTGAGCCAGGGACAGACTCTGGGTGTGGTAGCGCCTGCCTGTAACCCCCGAGCTGGGGAGGCTGAAAATGGATCTCTGTAGTGAGACCCTGTACCAAATACACAGATGAAAAAAAAAAAAAAAAAAAAAAGAGAGACTACTAGAGCCAATAAGAATATCTTGTAATGTATCAAATTATTGCTTTGTGAAAACTATAACTGAGAAGAGATGCAAGGCCTTGACCTATCAGTCTTGATAATGTTCCAACAGAAAGCCAGTCACCAAGTCAGTCTGATTCCATAAACTGTCCACACCCTGTTTACCAAACATCTTCAGGCAATGCCTTGTGACCTCACAGAAAACTGAAAAAGCAAACTCTTGGGAGTTTCTACCTCAAGGTATGGATTCTCAATTCTGCTAAATACAAATATTAAAAACAAACAGCCCTCAATTTTTTTTAATCTACAAACTCAGTATCATAGAATTTATAGTGTATAGTGGATCTGGAGATTAAATAAGCATATACATCCAGGCACTACAATTTTTTTCACATAGAAAGGGGTTTAAAATACTCATCATAAAAATTATTAAAAACTCTATTAGTTGACTTTTTAGAAAACTTAAGTTGTCCAGGATTACATCTGCACAAATATTTAATTTGAACTCAACTTAGCAAGCACTTCCTGAGCTCCCACTCAGGACACAGAGGTATGATTTAGCACTAACAAGCAAAGCTGCCCGTACCTTTGGGGTGCTTACATCTAGGAGGAAAGACTAATAACTACCACCATTTAACTGGAAGTCAGATGATGTTAAGGAATACCTGGTAGATACACTAGGCATAGTTCCCGGGAACACACTGCACCAGTGGCTCCCGACTAGGGCCACGCACAATGTGCATGAAACAGCGCTTGGATACAGACTCAACCTGCTCAACACAGCTGCACAGTTAAATCAAAATCCTTGTGCCTCCCAACTGTGAGGGACCTTACTCTGGAGTGTCAGCACCACAGCCCCACTCACTGCATGACTCACACTGCTGAGACAGAGCCTAGAACCTCCAGGAATGTCTGATGGCTGTTTCTCCCAGGGACACACCTCCCACTGGCTCCAGGCTTGCCTCTGCCTCTGTTACCACAAGCCTGCTCTGGCCGCTCTCAGATCCTAAGAAACCACCTCAATTCCAATTTTACCACCCCCCAAGCTCTAGTTACAACAACAAGAAACTTATTATGGAAATGTCAAGCTATTCTAATTTTTATAGCCTGCCTTTCTGAGGCTGGCAGTAAACCTTTTAAATATTTGCCTGAAAAGAACAAAAGGCAACGGAAATTACTGTTACTCAACTGTTGCCAATTAAAATAATGAAGCTTCAAATGACTAAATTACAAAAAGTATAAACATACTTTAGACTCATTTTCAAAATGATCATGATTCTTAATCACTTAACATCTGAAAATGCACAGTGAAATGTTTTTTGATGTTTTGACAATATCTGCCCTACCAAAAAGCATGTGCTTGCATCAGTCTTGTGGAATAGCAGGTGCTTTAGAATACTGAGAACCCTATAATAAATATATGTATTCCACCAAACTGTATCTAAAAGTAAAATTAAACCTCCTAGGGGCCACAACCAGTGGGGCAGCCACTATGAAAACACAAAACAAAAAAACAAGAAGTGTAACAAGGTTGTGGAGAAATTGGAACTCTGGTACTCTGCACATAGAAATATAAAATTCATTGCATCTGTGGAAATAGCATGGAAGTGTCTCAAAAATTAAACACGGAATTACCATATGAGCAA
The DNA here is from genome assembly GCA_004027165.1 of Ctenomys sociabilis. NCBI lineage: Eukaryota > Metazoa > Chordata > Mammalia > Rodentia > Ctenomyidae > Ctenomys > Ctenomys sociabilis. Next base: position 162,364 of record PVKA01000731.1, read on the forward strand.
GCAATACTATTTCTGTGGGTATGTCCAAAGGAATTGAAAGCTGAGTCTCCAAGACAACCTGTATGCCTATATGATATACACACAGCAGCAACCATACCCACAAGAGCTAAAAGGTAGAAGCAACTCAAGAAGCTACATAAACAGATAAGCAAACCTGTAATACATACTTACAATGGAGTATACACATAGTTAAATCTTGAGAACCATATCCTTTGTGAAGAAAGCCAGTCACAAAACAAATACTGCATGAGTCCAATTGCACAAGGTTTTATAGTAGTCAGAGAAATGGAGAGAATGGGGGTTGGCCAGAACAGGAAGACAGGAATAAATTGGAACTGCTATTTAATGGACACTGAATACTTAATTTAAAATTTTCTGCCCACCTTCAAGAGCTCCGAGCTATGGAGTAGTTGGCCTGAGATGCCCCAGACTAACTTGCTCAGCAACTCCTCGGAGCCCCTGCCCCCGAGCCCGCCCAGCAAGTGGGAATTTTTCTGACTCTCCCGCCACCCTCGACCCCAGTTCAGTGAGTGTGGGGGAGAGACTTTGGCTCTACCCCACATCCCGCGGGTGCGTAAGACCTCCTAGCAGGTGAGTGGTCCACCTCAGACAACCCAGACCTACTTGCTCAGCAACTCCCCAGAGCGCCTGCCCCCATGTCCACTGAGCCTGTGAGAATTTTTCCGAATCTCCCGCCACCCGAACCACCCTTGCCCAGTCTGGTGAGTGTGTAGGAGAGCTTCTGTGCTCCCCAGTGCTCCCTGGACCAGAGACACAACAGAGGGGAACCACAGACCCACATTTGTACCAGAAGAGCTGCAGCAAAAAGGAATCGAATACAACACCTAGATCCAGGCCAGGCATAACTGGATAATCTCAAACTTACTAGACTGGCACCCCAATCTCATAACATGCTAAGGTTGTAACTGTACCAAAGCTCTACACCAAAGGTCAGAGGTCAGTGCTACACAAAATGACAAAGACAAGGAATAAAAGGCAATCTCAGGCCTTGAGTCCACCAATAAGTGCAGAGGACACTAGCTCAGCTGAAATGAATGAATTAACACAGGTGAAAGCAAAGACAAAACAGCAGAAAGGTAAAGAGGAACTCACACAAGAATTAACCTCTGAAATAAAACAGGAAAATTACGGGGGAAAGTTAATGCCCACCCAGAAAACAAGTGCAGAGAACACTATTCCAGCTGAAATGTATGAATTAAGAACGTCACAAGCAAAGAAACAACAGCAGAAAGGTAAATAGGAACTCAAAGCAGAAATAATTTCTGAAATAAAAAAAGAATTCTTTGAAATCATAATATCTGAAGAATCAATTCCGAAAATATATAGAGGAAATCCAATTAGGAAAAAACACTGCAGTAAAAGAAATAATAGCTACGTCTAAAGAAGACATTGATAAAAAAAATAGAGATCAGAAATATGACGGATTCCTGGAATGAGCAATACAGAAAAGAAACAGATCACATAAAGCAGAGTCAAAGAGATATAGAACTTAAAATCTCAATCACGAATCTACTAAATGGTTTGAGAAGACAGACTATCAGATCTTGAAGATGCTGGTGCAGCTAGTGAAAAGGTGAGAAAGGATCTCTTAAAAACAATAAGGATGCAGGAAAAAATAATCCATCACCTGCAAGACAACGCCAAGATGAACAATGTGAGATTAAATGCCATCAATGAAAATGAAGGAGTCAATACAAATGATATAAAAAGAATATGGGCAGAGTAATAGCAGAACACTACCCAAATATGAGAAAACAACCCAACATTCAGGTAACTGAAGCATACAGAACAACAAATAACTTCAACAAAACTGAAAACACACCAAGACATATAATAGTCAAGATGCAGAAATCCAACAAAAGAATAATATACTGAAAGCTGCTAGAGAAAAGAAACAGATCACATTCAAAGGAAAACCCATCAGAATTACAGCCAACTTCTCTACACAAACCATGAAGGCAAGGACAGCATGGAGCAGAGTTCTTCAAGTCCTACATGAAAACAAATTCCAGCCCAGACACTATTATACCCTGCAAAATTCTCTTTCAAGTTTGATGGAGAAGTGAAATACTTCCATGACAAAGAACACCTAAAAAATTTCATGATGACAAAGCCATACCTATACAGGCCATTGAAAGATGTCCTAGAGAGAGACCACAATGACCAGAATTCCACAAATGAGAATGGAAGGAATCTACAGACAAAGTGGAAGTTCAGAAGATTATCAATAGCTACTTGGAGAATCTTTACACTCATAGAAGACACAGAAGAAATGGACAGATTCCTCAAAGGAACAAATTACCAAAACTCAATCAAGAAGACATAAGAACTCTCAATAAGCCAATAACAGCCAAAAAAATATGAAACATAATAAAAAGCCTGCCGACAAAGAAAAGTCCAGGTCCTATTGGATTCATAGCTGAATTCTACAAGAAATTTATAGAAGATATAATCCATACACTCCTAAAACTCCTCAATGAAAGTGAAAAGGAAGCAGTTCTTCTAAAATCATTTCTGGAGGCAAGTATTACACTGATTCCAAAACCAGAAAAAGACACAACCAAAAGAGAGAACTACAGACCAATCTTCCTCATGAACATAGATGCAAAAATCCTCAATAAAATCCTAGCAAGTAGAATACAGCGTACACCATGACTAAGTAGGATTCATCCCAGGGATGCAAGGATGGTTCAATATTTGAAAATCTATAAATGTAATACACTATATTAATAGACTGAAATCTAAAAACCACATGATCATCTCAATTGATGCAGAAAAAGCTTTTCACAAAGCTTTTTGTTCATTCATGTTCAAAACCCAACAGAAAATTTGAATAGATGGCCTCTACCTCAATATAATAAAAGCCATCTATGAAAACCTAAGGGATAATATAATTCTAAACTGGGAATAACTGAAATGTTTTTTTATTAAATCAGGTAGGAGACAAGGATGTCCTCTATTGCCCCTCCTATTCAATACTCTTTTGGAATCATTAGCAACAGTCATTAGAAAAGAGGGAGAAATAAAAGGAATAAGAATAGGTAAAGAAGAAGTTAAATTATCACTATTTGCAGATGACATGATACTTTACTTCGAAGACCAAAAAAATTCCACCAAGAAGACACTAGAATTCTACAGAAATTCAGTAGTAGAGCATGATACAAAGTCAAAACTCAAAAGTCAATAGCATTCCTCTACACAGATAAACACATTGAGAGGGAAACTATAGAAACAGTACCTTTTACAATAGTACTGAGGAAATGAAATACCTTGGAATTCATTCAACCAAGGAAGTCAAAGATCTTTTTATGGAAAATTACAATACCCTAAGGAAAGAGATTATAGAGGATTTCAGAAAATGGAAAAATATTCCCTACTCCTGGATAGGAAGAACCAACATGGTGAAGATGGACATACTCCCAAAATTGCTGTACAGATTTAATGTTATTCCTATCAATCTGCCACCAACATACCTCTCAGATCTAAAGAAATCATTCCTAAAATTTATTTGGAACCGGAAAAGACCTAGTATAGCAAAGGCAATCCTGGCCAACAAAGACAAGTTTAGAGGCATCACAATTCCTGATGTGAAATTATACTACAAAGCCACTGTGATAAAATCAACATGGTATTGGCAATGAAATCGACCTGAGGATAAATGAAATAGCACAGGCCTCTGCAAACACACTCAGCCACCTGATCTTCAACAAAGGGGCCAAACACGCTTACTGAAAGAAAGACAGTCTCTTTAACAAATGGTGCTGGAAAAACTGGCTTTGTCCATGCCAAAAACTAAAACTTGATCCAGGTCTATCACCACGCACTAAGCTAAATTCAAAATGGATTAAATATCTAAACATTAAAACAAACAGAAACAATGTAGTGGAAGAGAAAGTAGGAAGAACCCTTGAAGACATAGGGGTAGGCAAAGAGTTCATGAACAAAAACGTATTCGCAGGGGAAAGACTTGAAATCAAAAACCGGGATCAACTCTTCTTGAAAAGTTTCTGCATGTCAAAAGAAATTGTAAACAAAGTGAAAAGAAAACCCACAAATTTCGAAAAAAAAGGTGTGCTCTCTAGAATATAGAAAGAACTAAGATATATTAGCGCCGTCAAATTTAAAGACCCAATTCAGAAATGGGCGTCTGACAGGAATACACACTTCTCAGAGGACGAAATTAATGAAGTGAGTAAGTATATGAAAAAATGCTCCACATCGCTATCCATCCAAGAAACACAACTTAAAACAACACTGAGATACCATCTCACTCCAGAAAGATTGGCTATCATAAAGAAATCAACAAACAACAAATGTTGGAGACAATGTGGGGAAAAGGGAACCCTTCTCCACTGCTGGTGGGAATGCAGACTGGTGCAACCATTGTGGAGATCAGTGTGGAGACTCCTGAAAAGAGTAGGACTGGAAATCCCATTCAAGCTGGCTATCCCCCTACTGGGAATTTTCCCAGAGGAACTGAAAACATTATATCATAGTGATATATGTGTACCTATTTTTTTAGCAGCACAATTTGTGATAGCAAAGTCTTAGAAACAATCAAGATGCCTGTCACATGAGGAATGGCTGAAAAAGACATGGTATTTACATACAATGGAGTACTCAGCTATAAAGAATGATAAACTTGAAGCATTTATATTGAAGTGGATGACACTTGAACATATACTCATAAGTGAAATAAACCAGACACATGTGCAAATATTGTATAGTCTGTCTAGTATAAGAAATCAAAAGAAGAAATACAAAGAGAAATGTATAACAACTAAAAAGAATTTAGTGAGATAGGGTAAACTGAACTGCATATGTTGCAGGATACTAATCAGCTTCTTCTGGATGGTTAACAACCTAAGTTCACAGATCAAAAATTAGAGAAATGGACAGGCTGCAAGATCAGCCAGCATTTTGGCCACAGCCTTTCAAGGTCAGTGAAGACACAGGACATAGGAGCACTTGTACTATAACATCATGGAACTCAGTTGTGCCCCAAATCTTCTGATCAAGGAGATTATGGAGCCACAGAGGAATGTGATAGATGATCTATAGTGTGCCTAAGGAGAGTCACATGGAGAAAAAGCTTTCTCTCAGGTTCTCATAGAGAGCAAACTGGTCAAGCAATGGCCATGACTCATCCACATGGCTGACACTGACAAAGGATCTACAGAGTGAGGTACAGGGGTACAGGATAAACCATGAGGGAACATGACTGACCTATGAGATAAAAAAGCTACATTTTTTGTTTTGCAGGTCTTGCTTTATCTTGGTCTTAAACATCCAGCAGAAAAGTATAAAAATGAGGTATATAAAATAAGGCATAATAGTAAGTTGAGCTGTAAATGGCTCTAGTCAACACCTTCTTCAGATAACCCACTATTATTGTAGACTGCTGGACGGTGTTTGATTGTTTCATTGAGTTTAGGCACCTATAATAATTAAATGACAATGGAATGCCCATTTTGATAAAAAAAAAAGAAGATACAAAGGAAGAACTATTCTGTGTTTGTATAAACAGTACAGTTGAGATAAATATGCAATGCTTCTGTATAATTCTATTGAAGCAAGATTTCAACTAATAGTATCTGGACAGGATATTCTGTCAGCTTTTTGTACTATGGACAACCACTAGGAAGATAACAAGGCAGAAAGTATTAATTATTGAAACTACTATAATTCAGCTTTAAAAAATAAATATACAGCTACATTCTCTTAATTCATTGATTAGAGACATCTGCTCTAATGGTGTTTGTAAGTAGAATATCAAGAATGCGCCTTTTAAGACAAAAAAAAAAACTACAAAAACAATATGCAATGTATTAATTATTGAATTTGTTTAATTTGAAACTGTCTCATTGCTATTTGTTCTTCAGGAGAAAATTTAAAACATGAAAAAGAATAAATAAAGTGTTCTGCATACCTAAAATGTAACATATCTATACATTTATCTGAGAACTAAGCTCAAAACAACACATTTGTTTTAGAGTTTGTTTTTCAAAGAAAAAGAAGCCTTTTAATTTAGGCAGAATAGTGGTTAACCATTCCACACAAGCAAACACACCACCCCTGTGGATTGCTTCTCCACACAAACTTGCCAATAAGCACTGTCAACGAATAGCATAAACAATTTTGCATCTGTTGCCAGAGGATACAACTTGGATGAGATAAAGCAACACACAAAAAGATGATTGTAAATAATAACTTGTACAGAGGAAACCCACTGGGCACCCCTGGAAGTACAGCTAACTTCAGAATGGCCAAGGGAAGTGTCCACCAGGAAGTAGACGCGGAACTTATGTAAGCTGAGGTCTGAAGCATGACCAAGAGAAAACACATACTAAGAGCAAAAAGGAACACCACTCACATAAGACACCATGTGCATCAAGTCAGAAGGCACGTAGGAAGCAGGAGACATGCATTCAGGTGTAGTAAGGATGGGCTTGGTAAGACTCAAAGAATGTCTATACCCAAAGTGTTCAACTTACTAACCTTCCACCATTCCACCATGTGAGACCTCCTCCTTCAGCTCTCCTCGCTCCTAACTGCTGAAAGACAAAGTGCTTTATGTCTTGCCAATGAATATCTTTATATTCTACTTTTCTTTCCAGTGTGCCATATGGTAATATCTACTACTAAAGGAATTCAGAGAAAGCACTTGTTTGGGGAATAACATTTTTTAGGTTTATCAACATTATTTATAAGACAAACCATTCTCAGTTGTTCCCTAGAGGCAAGTACTGCTTACTTCATGGCACACCCTGTAGAGCTCTGAGACCTTATTATTTATTTCTTCCTGCATCATCTCATGGGCCTCAAAACTTAGATAACTTCTACACACTGATGACTTATATGTCTTCACCAAGCCCAAACCCTCCCCCAAGGCCCACTCAACAACTCAGCTTGCTAATACCTAACACTTCTAAAATAAAACTCTTTTATTTTGTTTTGTTGTTTTTACAGCACTGAGGATGGAACTCAGAGACCTGGACATGTCAGGCAAGTGTTCTACCCATGAGCTATACCACCAAACCCCCAAAACAAACTGCTTGAGAAGAGTTATTGTCCACCCAACTCCAGATTAAGCCGGACCCCAAACCTTAGATGTCTTTTCTTATGGCCAACTTCCCCACCCGCTTGGCTGGGGACAAAATCTCTCAAGACATTTTTGATTGACCTAACTTGGGAAAGAACAGGAGGAGTCTTAGGCTAGGGAATAGCTCAGTGGCATAAAGCAAGCACAAGGTCCTGAGTTTGATCCACAGTACAAAAAAAAGGGAAGGGGAGGGGGTGTGTTTTCAAAGAGTCCAGAAGCCTGAGGTGCTTCCTGCTAAACATTTTAAAGGCATGAGGCTGACTTCCATGGAGAAAATTAGCTGCCCAAAATGTCAAAAATCTCAAGGTTCAAAAAACGCTCCCAAGGACCCACACTGCTGCCTCCCTCTTTCTCAGTACTAACATCTGAGCCTACAAAAGAATTCCAGAGACTGACCACTTCAACAGCTTCTCCTGCTTTCTTTTCAGGACTGATCATCTCACCATTACTAAAATCAGCCTCCTAAGCAGCATTTCCATTTGGAGCCCATTTTCATCCCTCAGCATAGCTGTACAACATAACAGAGGGCCAGCCAAATACCTCAGGGGATTAAAGCACCTGCTCACAGGGGCCTACAGCAGGTCCCCACTCCGGCCCCTGGGGCTTGCTGAGAAGGCAATTGAGACTGGGTGTGGCGGCACACACCTGTAATCTCAGTACCTGGGAGGCTAAAAACAAGATGATCACTAGAGTCTGATCTAGTAGTGAGACCCTTGTAGGCCCTATACACTCTGTCCTAAATAACTTAACAGTCAGGCCTTTGCTAACTAAAGACAGAAACCCCCTCCCACCCTTGCCCAGAGCTTTTTTAGCAGCTCCTGGAACAACACCCAGCCCCCAAAAGGTATTAACAAATTTTTGATGAACAAATGACTGCTAATTGTCCTATCCTCTGTATTCCAGTGTCAAAAGCCCCACACGTTTTTGCAAATGTTCCACAACAACCTACATTGCCCTAAAGTTTCCCAAATACTATAACACAGTGACAGCTTGTATCTTTTAGCATATGAAATAGAACCCAGTTTAATCTATCACCAATGTGGTCACAATATTATATGGCTTGCTCATTCATAAGAAACAAGGAGAATTTAGACAGTTTCTGGGAGTGGTTATTTTTTTTTAAACATAAGATTTATAATCGATGTGGTAAACCTCAAGCTAGTCATGGACAATACCCAGCAGAGAATACAGTTATGGGGGATCCAGTTACAGAAGCAAACATAAGATAACGAAAGTGCAGATATCACCTACTCCATAAACCCTAAAGTTCTAGTCATTCATGGATCTAGTCCATTTATTTGGGGCATATTCTTATCCTGCAATTTTCCCTTGTAGATTGATTCACTTCTTTTAGTTTTATTTTACATTTTTTTTTGTTGTTGTTGTTGGGTACAGAGTCTCACTATTCAGCTCAGACTCATAGTGATGCTCCTGTCTGAGCTTCCCCAGTACTGGGATCACAGGTGTGTGCCATCACACCCAGTTCCAGGGTAGCACAGTACAGGGATAGAACTTGAGTCCTTGCACTCGCCAGGCAGGTAGGTGCTCAGATCATCAAGCTTTCTCCCCAGCCCCTGATTCACTTTTAATAAGCTTCTTGCAAGATGATAATTTCTACCGAAGGTGGAGTTTTTTTTTTTTACAGCCAACATACACTGAAAATAAATATGGTGTTACTGAAATTTAAAATGTTTCCTCATATAATACTTAATGCATAACATACTGCTGGTGGCTTTTCATTGCCCACTCTGGGAAACACTGAAGTATAAAATGAAGCTCCTCATATATAAAAGAAGAAAACAAAGTCCCAGGGAGCTTAATGCTTTACTGAATGTCAACAATTAAATGGAATATAGACTCTGCCAACTTTGTGTTCCAGTTTCATGCTGACTCTGGAAAACACATTCTATCTTATTTGGACTCTGTTGTGTATGGCGAGTGGAAACACCACTATCAGGGAAATTAAAGCACACAGAATGAGGTCTCAGATCAGTGTGGATATTCTATTTTTGCTGCAAGAAATCCTGACAGAAATCTCTACAAAGTGCTTTTCTCCCCCAGGACAGTTAGATGTGGTTGTAAAGAGAGTTATTTGTTTTCAGTCATCAATGTTTGTTTTGAAAAATATCTGAACACTGGAAGGTAAATGTCTAGAATATGATGAAGGTAAATTCTTCAATGGATGATCACATTTCAAATTTTTTTTTAAAGAATTGAAGTATAAGATCTTCAGAGTAAGTCTGAAGGTTAGCACTACATTGGTAAGCAGCTGATCACATTGCTGGAAGTCAGATTGCTATAACAAATCATCTCATTTAGTGAAGCTGAGAGAAAGAGAATGGTGAACTCATGCTTCCTAAACAGCCACACTAGTTTGTCATTCATTTAGTTCTACTTATAAATCTTTCAAAAAATCATAATTTCACACAAGAAAGTGCTGACATCTTTTGCTAAATGTATAGTATCTTATTTCTTGTTACAGTTTTGAAGTAGTACACAGAAGTGATGCATAACCATCCACCCAGCTTGCATCTGTAACAATATGCAGATATTTAGAGATTTTCTAGATTGAAAACTTAAAAAGTTTTACTCTTTCATTGTCTCAGGTCTTTTATGCTTTCACTTCTATTTTGCTATGTAAACTAGATGGTTTCCAAAATAATACTGAATTTAAATAGTAACAGCATGCACATCTTTGGCTCATTTCTAATCTTTAAAGTGAAGGTTTCTAATGTTTGACTGAATTAACGTTTTTTAAAGTCCGCAGAACTTCAGCTTTATAACTTGCTAGCATAATATTCTATCCCATGACAACTTTAACTGGAGATTTCCTAAGGTCAGTGTCATACAACACAGGGTGGCTACCCAACTGACAGTAATGCCTTTATTTCTGAAAACAATCCTCATATTGAGAGGGTGGTCTGTGCCACACATACTCTGTAACTTCTGCTTTATTGGTCAACAGATCATGTCATTTAGTTTAGAAAATCTCCCTTCTGGTCAGTCAGAACCTTCTCCAAGATTTTTTTCTTTTCTAAAAAATTACACCATAAGATGAGGCAAGCCTGTGAGGTACCACAACAGTATTTATAGCTCCTGTGACAGAAGCCAACTAAAGGAATGAAGCTGACCACAAATAGGCAGTAGACAGAGGAGGCCTGAGGAGGCCTCAGTTTGAGATTCTAGCTGTCCCTGAGCCCTGCACTCCCTTCCCACAGGTAACTCAGACGCCTGCCACTTTGTTGTCCTAATCCATTTCCTGTTTGCCCAGCAAATTTGCCCTGAGGGACGCACAAATAAAGAACAGCATGAAAAAGGCATTTTAGCAATCCACTAAGAGCTAGACTATCTGAGTTATGAATTCTGATTGTAGGACAAAGGGAAAGTGGATAATTTGAGACTTTAAAATAATATTATGACAAAGTGAAGTATAATAAGCTATTTTCTATTATTTTAAGCTATTAACATTGGGATAAGTAGGATATAGAAGACACAAGATTTCTAGCTACTATTTCTTATAATTTATTAAAAGTAAATTTTATTTTTAAAGAACATTTTTAAATGTTGAGCATCAAATTAAATTTGCAATCTCATCCACTGTGCATGAATATCATGGGGTTTTTTTTTTACTTCTTTTTTATTTTTTGGCTGGCTTGGCCCACCCTCAGGTGCCGGGGTGGAACCACAGTCCCCTGCACCTGCCTAAGCTTGCCTAAGCAGGTGCTTTAGATCACTGAGCTATCTTGCCGGCCCTGAATATTAAGTTTCAACAAGAAGAAAAAGCAAAAAGCTTTTTGCTCAGCACTTCAATGCCTGCTTTGTCTGCTAGCTAATGCTTTTCAATGATCCATAGCTTCAGGACATTATTTATAACCTCCCTAATATCATCTTATAGTGTTTTTCTAGCCTACCTCATTCATACTTATATTAATTTTTTTCTGCACTTTAAAATTAATTCTCCTATTCAGGTATTAAACAACTTTTGCATAATGGCTTCCCACTAATTTTGTAGACATTCACTTTTTATCTTATCAAATATCTTTATGCTTCCTAAGTATCAAAGAAGAACTTCAAAACTGACTTATGAATGTCATCAACGCTAGTGCATCACCAGCACTAACAAAGAGTGATGGCCAGTGCCGCAGAGGAAATGTACTTTTGAAGTGAAAGGTAGCAATGGAAATGATTTTAATGTGACATATAGTGTAAAGACGCCAAAATGAGGCTCAGGTATAATCCAGTGGCAGCATATGCAAGGCCCTGGCTTTGAACCCTACCAGTGCAAAAAAAAAAAAAAAAAAAAAAAAAAAAAAAAAAAAAAAAAAAAAAAAAAAAAAAAAAAAAAAAAAAAAAAAAAAAAAAAAAAAAAAAAAAAAAGGGGGGGGGGAAAAAAGAAAGCACACAGCCAAGAGAGGCGGCGCAAAAAAAAAAAAAAAAAAAAAAAAAAAAAAAAAAAAAAAAAAAAAAAAAAAAAAAAAAAAAAAAAAAAAAAAAAAAAAAAAAAAAAAAAAAAAAACCCAATAGCATATTAAAGCCTACAGAACCAGGATAAATGGCAAAGCAGGAAAATGAAGGTGGTGGAGGCAGCAAGGCAAGAGCCAGGTGCCATGTGTGACTGTCAGTTACTGTAGCACACAGGCAGCTTCAGGCGCAGCAGTAATAATCTCACTAAAAGGTTCAGGCCAAAATAGCAAAACTGAAAAGCAAGTTTCCAATACAGTTCATATCTTGGCAGAAAAAATTTAAAGGACTGTAAAAACACAGTAATTAGAATATCTTATCTTACATTGGTTGCTTTTTAATTGCACTACCAGTAGAAAAGTTCCCTAATAATTCTTCATTAAAATCTTTGGGAAAATGTTCACTTTTTTAAAATCTTCATTTAAAACAAAAAGTCTTAGAAAAAAAGAAAATACAAATATTAGATACAAAGCTGTTTTCTATCAGTTGTAAGGAAAGATATCATGTACAAGTGTTAAGGAAAGCGGCACAGTAAAGTAAGTATATTTGGGGCCAGGGAGGTGGCCCAGTAGAATAAGCACTTCTCTGGCAAAGTGTGAGGGTCTGATTCAATTCCCAGTTCTGCAAAAAAAAAAAAAAAAAAAGTAAGTATATTTTAAATTAGCGCACTCAGTTCCTTCTGCTGGCTGTCAGCTTCGAAAAGAGAACTCCAAGCCGGGCGTGGTGGCGCATGCCTGTAATCCCAGCACTCGGGAGGCTGAGGCAGGAGGATTGTTGTGAGTTCGAGACCAGCCTGAGCTACAAAGTGAGCTTAAGGCCAGCCTGAGCTGCATAGTGAGACCCTGTCTCAAAAAGACAAAAAAAAAAAAGAAAAGAGAACTCCTAAGAGCACGCAATCTGAGACTTACTAAGGAAAAACACGGCCTTCTCAGGCACTCTTCTGCGAGACCGGCGAGGGAGGAGGACCTGGTGAAGGGCAGGCTGTGCCTCTGGAGCTCGCCCTGCCTTCTGGAGGAGAAGCGAGGAGACGGAGCAGCTGGATGATCCCTACGTAGCCGCGATCCCTACGTAGCCGCCACACAGGACTCACTGATCGCTCCTTGCAGTAAGCAGTCCAGCATTCTGAGAGGCATGTTCAGTTCTCACTAAGACTCATAAGTCTTTTTCAGTTAGACTCGAAAGACAAAAGCCCCAAGTATGAACACTATAAAATGGTTTTTGAAATCCGAGAAGTGCTCCTATTGAAGTCCTTCCCTCTAAATTGATGGTTTCTACTCAAGGAAGTTTTTTACATTAGATTTAACCATAATGAATTCATCCAAGCAAACTGAGAAATGGTACATAGAAGCTTTACCTGTGGTAATGCTCACCCACTACCTTTTCTTCTACCATCAAGCAATCTGAACCACCAAGCACTGTGCAAAATGTTGACCAACTAAGAAGTGTACAGAATGCATGTATATTTATATAAGGAAAAAGGAATCCCCAAAAGATCAGTTTTCTGAGTTTGAGGTTCTTAAAACTAAGTAAAAAAGAGGAGAGAACACTGAGCTGGAGCTCAGAGACCCAGAACTTAGTCTGAACTGTCTGTTCATTCACTATGGACTGCAGCATGCAGAAAAGCTCATTCATTTAGAGGCTTTCTTCAGCTTCAGGCTGTTGTGAGGATCCAGTAAAAATGCTCGTGAAGGCACTTGTACTTATCAAAATACAAATGAGTGCTATGCTTATTTGCAATAAAAAGCAAATGCCACTACTGTTGCACTTGCAATGAATTATGTGGGATCTGTCACCTCTCTATCCTACTACATAATTTAGAAATCAAGGGAAAACAAGCCTCCACAATTCAATATAGGTAAAAGCTGGAAATTTATAACCTATAGAACACTGACATATCCAATTGGACTTTGTAAATTTTTGGCGACATTGAATATCACTGAAAATATAAAAGTATTTTTTATAAAATATTTATATTTTATATAAATATATTAGTAGACAAGCCAGTGTACCTAAAGGTAGTTTCTAATAAAATTTAATCTAAAATACACCAGACATATCCATAAGCATGCATGAAAAATACTAACATTTTGTCTCATTTATCAGACACGATGAAGAACTCAGTTATTTCACAAACAATTGGACATAAGCATATAACAGGCATATGCCAGGAGTGATGTCTTTTTTTTTTTTTCTTTTGTCTTTTTGAGACAGGGTCTCATTATGTAGCTCAGGCTGGCCTTGAGCTCACTTTGTTGCCCAGGCTGGTCTCGGACTTGCAGCTATCCTCCTACCTTAACCTCCAGAGTACTGGGATTATAAGTGTACGACACCACACATGGTCCAACAATGTCAATATTTTAGAGAGTAATCAGTATCACCTGATTATGGGGGGTGGAGAGAACTGTAAAGCAAAATTATTGGAAGAAGATTAAATATTTACAGTATTGTATTTCATGACTTCAAAACGAGGGGAAAGACTCAAATAGGTGTATCAGATTTACTAAACATTTTGGTTGTATGGTCAAAAATTTCATGTAGGAACTATCAATGCATAAATAGATAAAATGTTTGTTAAAAGAAATGCTTGTTTAGATATGATACAGTATTTTAAAATTAATCAAAGATACTTCAAAACTGAAATGCCTGTGTTCTTCCTAATTTTTGTAAAATACTTAATACATTTAAAGCACTTCCTATCACATGTCGCACACTATGAAGAACCTAGCTTAGCTGCTGCTCTTGTTAATATCACTCTAACTACATACAGTCTTAGATGGCAACATTATGAATTAGAGTCCACCAGCCTGGGTTAAGCTTCCTGCAGTGTCACCTCCAATTTATATGCCTGCGAGTTTTTCTTTAACATTTGTACCTAGCTGAATATTCATTGTCAGAAATGCTTGACATCAGCAGAACTTGAGATTTCATTCAGAGTTTTCAGATTCTGTAATATTTGCAGACTTTTACTACTGAATATCCCCTGTCCAAAAGGCTCCAAAACCTAAACCTTTCTGAATTATCACACCAGCACTCAAAAAGGTTTTTTGTTTTTTTTTTAAATTTGGAGTTAGGCAGGTGCATGGCTCTACCCTCAGCTACTCCAAAGGCTGAGTCAGGAAGATCCTAAGTTCTAGGCTAGGCTGGACCACTGGGTGAAAATTCCATCTCAAAACAAAAACAAATTTGAAAGAGAAGAGGAAAGTACAGATGTAAACCACTGACTGATCACTTGGCTAGCAAGTGTAAAGTCCTAGGTTCATGCCCAATATAAAAAAAAAATATGTTGTTCAAGCTGTATTTCAGATGTATAACTTAGGGGGTTGGTGTATGGATTCCGCTCAAAAATTATTACACAGTTCCTGGCACTGCTACCTAGTAGAAACAGAATGCAAGCCGCACAACAACAAGCACATTTCAGACACTGAAAAACCCTCCGGGCTCATTTCTAAGGTGCTGGGTATCACAGCTGCATTCTTTAAATCTCTTGAAACTCTTACGGGCTCAAGAGTGTTCTATCGATTACCAAATAATGCATGTTGCCAACACATATTTTCCTTTAATAAACATCTAATCTTATTCTGATTTTACTGTAAATCTTTAGGTAGCATTTATGTTTTTTTTAAAAAAAGAAAATTAAGATTATATATCCTTACATTTAGTCCCTCTGCAACATTTTTGTTTGTCTGTTTGGGGACAGACAAACCTGGGACCTTCCTTGCACATGCCAGGCAGGTGTTTATGCCTCTGAGCTATATTCCTGCACCTGTCTGTAACTTTTGAATTCCAAAGCAATACCCAGGCACCAGGCCCATTCAGGAAGGCACTTGCACCACTGCAGCATTAAGACTAATCTGGGTGACACATATGGAGGCTCTAGCCAGGCAGAGGCCTAGTGCATGCAGCCTCACAGGCCAAGGATTGAGTGGGATCTGCTGTACACAATGATAGCTAAATGAGAAACAAGAGAAGTGCCACTGTCTAAATGCTCTAAGACGAGTATTAGATAACATATTCTAAACTTGAAGCCCCTTTTCTTGGTGAAAAAGATACAGACAAACAAAAATGTAAGTCCATATGCATGACTGTTATTATACAACCACATAACAATCTGAGTCCAGGCCAAGGATGAGTCCCCTCAGAACACGACGGTGGAGGTAACTGGGCCAGGGGAGCAGACAAAGCAAAGGAGGCCACTCATTTGCTCTACCCCAGAACGAGTGGCATTCCTTAGGCATTTCATCTGCACAGTCCTGCATCATTACTGTTTGTAAGTGAAGAAGTGGGGCTAGGAAAAAAAAGCCATCCACGGAGCACTCTGTAGGCTTTCCCACTGACCTATTGTCCTTTGCTGATCAACTGCATCTGATTGGACCCTGACTCCATGCACTTGCCTTCTCTCTTTAGCCTCCACACTCACAGGGCCACCTCTTCCACACCTACAACTTTAGGGATCCTCTTGAGGCCAACAAATTCTGAATCTCTATTTGCAGCCCCTTCTGCCTCCCAGAACTCTAGCACATATGTATTCAGCTGCTTCTCAGACAAAGGTACATAGATAAACAGCAGCCTCTGAAGTAGACCCAAAATTTAACTGCATTCATCCCCCATTTTACCTTCCATCTCAGTTAAATAACTTTGCCATCAAGTATGCCTTATGCTCCTTTTTCTGATTCAAATGGCACCCAAGCAGGTACTTCTACCACAATATACAAAGAAAAGGGGACTTAGTTTATACTGCCTAGAAACAACAGGGTTGCAGGGAAGTTATCTGCAGTAAGGCTGGAGTGAGAACAAGGAGCATGTCTGATCCAACTGGCCCAGTGTTCTAGGCAGATTAACACGCAAAGGTCCACACTCAGAACAAGCTTGTAGGGACACCAGGAGGAACAGAGGAAGACTGTTGGACAAGAGAGCACCAAGCAAGAGGCCGAATCCCAAGAAGTAGGCTGAGGGCAGGAGCAGGCCAATTCCAGGGTATCAGGGAAGGAGTCCATTGATGTGCAAGAGCTGGAGGCCAGAGTCAAACTCATTACTGTAATATAAATAAAGAAAGGTTTATCCAGATTTATTCCAGAGGGCCACAACCAAGCTCTTTATGTTTCCCTATGGAGTTCTCTTGTATGTTAGTGTTGATTCAAATTAACTTCAGATAACTGGCATAGAGTGGTAACAGCTGTGCATACAAATTAGCCTTACTAAAAGAAAAAGGAAGAGCTGTAGCCATAAGTTAATATTGGGAGCAGTGTGAATCTTTCTGTAAAGATATCTGATCTTGTGATACCTCTTAATTAAAATGATTTTGGTGCTGTGTTTTATGGGACAAAAGTCTAACATTTCAACAAAGATATACTTTTTTTTCACACAAGTTTACCTCAATGATTACAAAAATATTTTGAACTTTTAACTAGCAAGTATTAAGGTTGGTACAAAGGACTATCAAACAATTTATTATACACAGATCATTAAAGGCTGTCCTAAGTATGACCATGCAATGACAGGTGTCATTCAACAATTTTGAAAACAGTGCAGCATGAAAGACAATCTTTCTACTGAAAAGCAACAGACAGAAAAGATGATACCATCAAAAATTTCTGAGATGCATTTTCTATTACTTCTCTTACATTTTTGTTTATTAAACATGCATTTTCTGTAGCTTTTAGCAGAAATTGCAGGAGGAAAAACATCGAGTTCTAAGAAGAGATTTGATTTTTAAAC